>JAGXCT010035641.1:14432-25917 GCA_022495035.1 Philopotamus ludificatus | reverse complement strand
TTTATTCATAAATAAATTCGTAGTAGCGTTTACCGTGACGCTGTTGGTTAGCCGGCTTCGCGTGCCTGCACGCCGTGGCGTCTAAACGGTTAAGCACTAGCTTTTTACTTTCACTGACGACAGCTCTTTTAAGCAGATCGGCCATTTCGTCTTTGTTGGTGGCTATCAATGTAGTTTTATCCGCATATCTTATATTGCATTTTTTTTTCCCGATTTTTATATCCGTCTTTCCAGTTTTCAAGAGTTTTTCTCAAGATCTGTATAAGTTATATAATTCTGGGGAGAGTATACAGCCCTGTCTCACCGTCTCAAACGTCTTTTTATAGTCAATGAAACACATCACCACCGGTATGTTAAATTCTCTGCTCTTCTCTATAATTTGACAGAAACATACTCGTCGGTTTTCTCACCACATCTGTCCAGAATTTTCATCACCGGCATCTTACCTACTACAAATAAACAAATAATATGACGATGATGCAGCAATCTTATGCAGACAATCTAGTAGTATCAGAATTTTTAAAGAAATAATTAAATTGCCTGATGGACAGAAAAATGGACCATTATAATAAATGCAGAAAAATCTAAGTCATTTTTTCCCCTAAAAATCCCGCAAAAAACTTTCTAAGTTTTAGTTTCGTGAGTAATATATTTTGGGAAGTATATTTTAAAAGTGGGACTGCTCCGAGTCGTAGCGCAACACAGCGCCTAACGACGAGACCCCTCCTCACCCCATTGCCGCCCCGCATCTATTCAATACACTACGCTGGTAGCACTGACAAGCAGACAGTGCTCTTGCTCATGGGTGTAGTTTATCATACACCCATACCGTAGAAAAACGAAGCTCAGGGTTATGTTCAATAATCATCTTACGTGAAAAAATCATTTAGAAAATATTATTAGAAACATTAATTATAATTAAACTATCCTTTGGCCGTTAATTAGTAAAAACGTACTACTTAAATAAATGATTAATGCATTGTGATTCATCCGGAATGCTAATATATGAAAAAGACCTTGAAAATCTTACCTTTAACAACTCTTGCCAAGCACTTTATTAATACCATTTCAAAAATTAAAAAACATATTCATTTTATTTCTAACCCTCATCACCTTCGACTCGCAAAACCCAACTCAATAAATTATCCCTAGGTAAAATGATAAACAAATAATATTAACCCATTCTACTCTGTCCACTTAGTCGAATCAATATTT
The DNA here is from genome assembly GCA_022495035.1 of Philopotamus ludificatus. NCBI lineage: Eukaryota > Metazoa > Arthropoda > Insecta > Trichoptera > Philopotamidae > Philopotamus > Philopotamus ludificatus. The sequence goes on along the minus strand of JAGXCT010035641.1, from coordinate 24,702 downwards.
TTTTTACAAATTTATTAAAAGTGTTATTCATTGGAAAAAGAATAAGAAGCATCTATAGGGTTTGATCAGATATCCGATTAAAAAAAATAGTTGATGTTGTTAAGTAAAAAATCTTTTGGGCCAATACGTCTGGCCAAGTTTAGATCCAAAACAGACCCTCCAAATAACTTTCTATCTGACCTATTAAATTCATTATAATCCTATTAATCTCTCCACTTATATTATTCACCATAAATATCAAAACGCATGTTACTAGAATATTAAAAATTGATATTATTATGAGAAAAAAAGAGGCCTAGCCTATGTACCCTTGGAATCAAGTCCATAGTGAGATCGAGGCATATTTCGTCAGACAACACTAGGTAGATAATTCAATAATTCTACCTGTCTATAAAGGTCTTTACCTAAAGGACCCGATGAATATCATTTATAAATAAAATAAATAATAAAGGCCCTAAATTTCATCCCTTCGGAATACCGGATGGTGTATTGTAAGCATACGACGTTTGGGAATCATTAGTTTTTATTCGTTTCTTGCCCAACCTCCATTAGAATCTCTTATTGGTGTTTTATATCGATGCGGTTGTTTTAATTTTTTAGTAGCCTTCGAAAGTGAGTAGTCGGTTGATTCGGTACCGTTCAAGTTTTCAGGTTATTTCGTATATTGGAGTTTATTTGCTCATTCGAGGCTATTTTCAATTCTTTGAAGTTTGTGTTTGTCTACTGAAAATTCAATGCTTTCGATAGCTCCTCGTTTAAGTAATCAATTATTTTATGTGTATCGGACAGAAGAATTTTTTGTTGTTTTTACTCTGATTATTTTGGAATGGTATTTGCAACTGACTCTCCTTGTAGATTAAAGAATACAACTGTCTTTCAAATTCTTCACAAGAAACGAGAGCTTCTGGACAACGTCAAAATACATGGAATTGAGTACTTTATTCGGATCATTCGTATCGCCTTCTGGAGGTTATCATGGAGGAAAATGGTGAAAAGAGGTAAATAGAAAGCTTCAGAATTGTTTCAGCTCGCGAAAAACAAACGCGGATTAAAAATGGAAATGGTAAACATGAAAAAAATACCGCGTTACGCTCCGTTAGATATATTTTTGTTTAATTTTTTTATTCAGCTGAAACATATTCGCAAAAAATGGTCTATCATAAATGGCTTCCCGAATTTATTCAATAAAAATAGTCCCATAAATTGATATAGCATTGATACTTGGACCACAATAGTTACACACACTTCCGCCTTGCCTTGTTTGACCCACTTCTGTTGCGAAACTTTCCGAATTTTCCGCCTACATTTGCGTGCCATTTCCGCCAAATAAATAAATAGAAAATTAAATCGAGCACACACACAGCGCCGCGGTTGAATAGTGCGACAGTATTTATTTTAGAATACAGTATTTATTGGATACCGGTGCGAATCGCTTCGGTACTTGTTACTATGAACGAATTTATTGGCTCAATTCACAGCTCATTGGTCGCCGAAATCCTTGCGAAACAAAAGGATTGCTAAATGTAGCGGCAGGCAGTCGAATGGTTAACTCCCTGCTCCTTGTTTCCGAGTCCTTTGTGTGTCATGTGTGAAATTGCTAGGTGTCGAAAGGAACATATAAGTAGTATGGCTATATTGTACAACCAGTATTGAGATCAGACACTGAGTCGCCACGTGTTCTTGTAATTTTACTACGAGAGCCATTAGCGATAATATAGGTCTCATTTGAAGGTTTATGGATGCAGAAAATAGGTCAAAAATGTTATGAAACTCACCATTTCGAATTTGATAACTAGATCAAGGCCTGTGGTGTCTATGGTCTCGCATAGAGGACGATCGCCCTTTGCGCAATTATCCCTAGCCATCTCCAGCTGCCTTCGAAGCTCTCTCAGTCTCTCCTTGGCTGTCGATGCAATGGATGCAGCTCTGGATCCCAATTCAGCCAAAGATGACACTTTGGCACTCATCTCGATGCTGGCTGAAAAAAAAGACAATTTTTTCGATATAGATATTTTTTTTTCAGCAACTGTTGTATTCGTGAAGCGACGATGTCTACAAGAAAGCTGGGCACGTCTAACTTTTGTGATAGCTTTATAATAGAATTTATTCAGCAGAGGAAACTTTCAGGTTCGCGCCGAAGGTTTCAAGGAATTTTTTACACTAATTGTGCTATTTTTAATAATGTTTATATAAATTGGATTTCATTTTTATATATATTTTCGTCAGGGATATTCATATATTAATATTAGATAGGATAGATCCTACTCATAGTTTTAAATTCTATGCAAGAGGGTTAAAATGATTATTTATTAAAAAAATATACATAGAATTGCTTGAAAAAAAATATATAAATGGCCTGAATGTGGGGAAAAAAATATAAAAAAATACAGCTTTTTTTAATAAATTTTATTACTATTTATACATTAATCCTATTCTTCGTTTTTGCGACATAAATTTTCAATGGAAATATTGTAAAGTGTGCCTTTCTGTTTTAGTTTTATGAGTATTTTTTTCTCCATTGATATTACTTGAAAAATTTATGTCGCAAAAACGAAGAATAGAATTATTACATAAATAATAATAAAACTCATTTAAAAAAAATTCTTTCCCCACATTCAGCACACCTAACATCCAGTCCACCGTACGCCACTGATGTATACCTATCTACTTATTATACTGATAATTTTTAAACCATATGATCAAAGCTTAAAATTTTGTTGAAAGAAATTACAAATTTTATACGGTTTTATTAATTTTTCGAATAAATTAAATAAATTTCTTTTGAATTTTATTTCAAGATTAAGGATGTTAAGTATAAATTTTTTTGTGTAATTAAAGCCCTTTCATCTTAGTTTTTATTATATACTTTTAAACTAAAATTTAATTTAGATAATTTTAATCATATTACACATTTTTAACAAAATTATTGACACGTTTAGTATAATAATTCTATCAAAGACAAAAACTATGAAAAACACTGATAATTTCAGGATTAATGATTTGAGTTAAAGGCAATTTATTGTAATTCAAATTTTTCATCTCATTTTTTATTAAATAATTAAAGTAATTTAAAAGACATTATAAATTTATTCTAAAATAATTTATACGTTAATTACAATAATTAATTTTAAATAATATATTAAAGACTAATTTTTATAAATAAATCAAAATCATATGACAATGTCTCATCTCTACTACAGTCAGCCCTCCTATAATTTTATGTCAACAAAAGAGCATTGACCTTTATTTCGCTCGGCAATGTATTATAGATTTTCTATATAACTAAATTTACCTTAAAAATATTAGAATTTTGTAGAAAAAAGCGATTTACAGGAAAGTTAAGGGAGGGTTGACTGTATATTTGAAATTTAATAAAACTGATGAACGTTTTTGTTATTTTTCAGATTTGTATAATTAACCAAAGCGATATGTTACTAACAAACAGTGGCGGCTCGTGGGTAAAATATTTGGGGGTGCTGCGGAAGATTAAAAATAATAAAGTATATTTAAAAGTGAGTCAGCATGGACGGCGCGGGACTGCACCGAGTTGCAGCGCAACACAGCGCTTAGTGACGAGAACCCCCCTCCCCATCCTGTTACCTCCCCACACCCAACCAATACACGACGCTTATAGCGCTGAAGAGCAGACAGTGCTCCTGCTCTACACCTCGTGGCGTAACGCTAAATTTAAATTTATGATTAGGGGTGCTGCGGCTCTACAGTGTATAGGACGGAGTTATTTTAAATCGATTATTTCTAATTTCACTGCGTTCAGATAAATTAGGTATTATTAGGAGAGTACATAATTTGGATTTTTTTAATTGTTATAATAAGCTAAATTATTTGATGTTATTACCTGAAGATATATCTAGAAGTGATTCCAATGCAACACCAATACCAGTTTCGACAGCCAATGCTTTTTGTATCGGAGTTCCAAGCAAAACATCCGCATCTTGAATAATATATAAATTATAAATATTTATATACCTGAAAATAATTAATAAAAAATATATTTACTTTTAAGATCATAATCAGCAGCTGCTATAGCTTGATCAGCAGAATCCAACAGTACATGCGATAGATCCCTATGAGTTGCATGAAGATAAGCTGACACATCACGACCAGCAGCTCTGAGTCCAGTACCAGTCAGTCTTGCACCATTATTAGCAAATTCATTGCCAATAACCATAACTCCAATACCGAAGCTATGAAATAAATAAAAATATATCATTAAAATAAATAAAATATGCTTTTTTGATGGATACTCACAACGACAGTAATAATAATATCTGCATGATCAATAGCAACAATCTTCTTTCGCAAGCTCCGCCATAGTCGTCTTCATCAATCGATGATTCAGATTTAGATTTCTTTTTTCCTAATAGCATCAGAATTAAATAGCATAATCCATATGCTGGTACGATCAATGATGCCATAGCCGCCAAAATAATGGATATTATAAATCCGACTTCCACACGAATTGACTACAATATATAATAAAAATTAATACATCCGCAGTTTAATCAGGATATTATCTCATATATTCAAAAGCAAAGGTTTCCTCTTTCCGGATATTATAAAACAGATGCATTTCTATAAGCATCCTCTCTATGATAAGTCTACGATTTATTTATTGTTTAGTTGAAAAATTAAGACATCAATTCGTCGAGGTTGAAGAAAGGCCATTAGTAAACCGCATGAGATATTGCAAAGTGCAAATAATGACAGTCTGCATGAGAGCAGTCTGTGTGTTTGGTGGATGTGGAGAAAGAGCGTAATGATACCTGCAGTATGAGTTGTGGAACTGACAGCGTGTTCCATATGACATCCCTCAGAAGTTCTGAAAGAAAAACGGACAAAACGGATGAATAGAGCGTGTGCTACTCCGTATATAATGATGGTACTCATTCACAAGACTATGTACTCTGAAAAATATATATTTTTTATAAGTCTCAGACGATATATAATACATTACCAACACACTAATATTTTTTTAATACACTTATCTCTTATTATACGTTCAACCATCTTAAAATTGTAATACGCAACCGCTTGAATAAAAATATTTTCCGTGTATGAAAAATACGGTTTTTATTTAATTTAAACATTAAAATAACCGCGTTGTCCGAAGGGGGTCTATCAGGGACCCCAAGCATATTAACACATTCCGGTCCGCTGGGTTCCGCGCCGAGTTTTGCGTTGGGCCGGGCGATTTCGCGAAAAAAATAGCAAAAGTTAAGTACTTCAGTTAAATCGATGTAACTCTGATACCATTTAAGTTATGTAAATATTTTTTTCGTTGTGTTCAGAAAGGTTATCTCTATGTGAAAAAAATAATAGTTAAAAACTTCTCAAAGTGTAGTCTGCGTATTCGTGTAGTGTAATAACACTCCGTAAACATCAGCGCCAACGAGGACTCGAAAACGCGTCCCCCGTATTTCTACGTTGGCCCGCGAGGACGCGTTTTCGAGTCCACCGGACCGCAACGATATTAAGATATTGATGCATTCTTCATCAATATATTAATATATTTTTTTAAATGGATCATTCTAAGAATAAAAAGAGTTATTTATGATCATAGAGCGACACACACATCCCCACCATCAATCTCTAAAAAATCTGTAACTTCTTTTCTATTCGATCTAAAATTACAATATTTGGAATGCATATAGGTGAAAGTATATTCTTTCATATCAAATAATAAAATTTTGCGAACAGGGCGACAGGGGTTGCTAACATTTTTATATAAAATAAAAATAAAATGGTATGAACAAATTTTTGTTTTGAGGCTGATGATCAGCCCTGTGTGAGTAAAAGGTATAATTATACGACTACGACACTAGACTTAGGGACAACTCAACCCATTTTAGAAGGCAGTAGTGGGAGTGACGTCTTCCTTTGTTTGGACCAAGGGTAAAAAAAAAATTTATAAGCTCTAAATAAACTGTGAGACAATGCTCTTGTTTTGATAATGCACATACACTGAAAAAGACATTTGGTATAATTGTGTTCTTATACCCAAATCTCATACGACATTAAAGAATTTATCAGCACATAGACAATTAAAGTGATTAACATACATATGCATTTTTGGTTTTATTATATTATATTAGGTTGAGTCATAAATAACTTCCGATTTTTTACCATACTTTTATTTACTTTAAAAATTCACAAAATTATCTTAATCTATTATGTATTCACCATTGTTAAATATAACCTTCTCCCATCTTATTGGCAACTTATCGATCTCCTCCTCATAAAATTTGGTGGGTTTGGACTGAAAGAAAGTATCGAGGGCCTGATTGACTTACTCATTATTAATGAAAGTTTTTTCATTCAAAAATTTTTGTAAGGAACAGAAAAGGTGTTAGTCCTTAGGAGCAAGATCTGGGGAGTAGAGTGAATTTGGAAAAACAGACCAACTGGAGCTCAACTGAGCTCCAGATTTTTTTCACTGAGTCACTTTTGCCGTGTGTGATCTGGCGTTATTGTGTAACAGGATAACGCCTTTCCGATTGACAGGACGCTTTTCCAGTAGTTTTTCAAGAAATCTTTGCAGCTGCTGAACGTATGTATCGTCAGTAACCGTCACGTTGCCCTTCATTAGCTTGTGATGAGTTATTGGAAAGAATATTGACTTTAGGGTCCGATAGGGTGGTTGATCTTGAGTTGATCTCCGAATTGCGGACAATATTTTCATGGGTGATTCATTTTTCATCGCCAGTTATTGTCCTGTTGACATTTATCTATCCAGTGAAAACAAAAATCCCCTTGTCGGGTGACTCACTGCTAGTAAATTCAATCAATAGAAACTGTCTACCTAAATCGGAAGTTATTTATGACCAACCTAATATATTTATTCATAATTATATATTTTATTAGAAAAATACTGTATCTGATTTATTTAAAAATAATTGCTAATTAATTCGCGTTGTATTTTCAGCCAGATCTCAAATTTCTAATGGAGCTTTGTTATTCTAAGGTATTAAAAATAGTAAATAAGAGTTTTCCTACTCACCGATCGGAAAGTTGAACGGATGAAGGAAGCCAAAGAATCCAGACAAAAATCTGAAGACGAATAGGCCCTCGGAGACTCGCAGGGTTGGCACAACATACTTCTCGGCGGGGGGGCCCACATTGAATCTGATGGAGGTGTCTCTGTTGCGGCCCTGCCACGCCGACGATCTCTCATCCTTTTCCGATGTCACGCGACTGTCGCCGTTTTCCGTGGCCGACTCGGATTTTTCTTGTTTTTCCTGCAGGAAGCTCAAATTTACAGCTGTCTGCTGTTGCTCCGTAGTTGGTGCAGACTCGTGAGTTATGTTTATGTAGTCTGTCTGCTGTTTGTGCCGCCTCTCATCGGAGATGGCACGCCTCTCTTTCTCGTTGGCGTGCAGATGCGATACGCCTTTCAGCTGAACGAGGATTAAATCAGATCTTAGGCTGGACACCTTTCGATTCAATACTGTATCTTTATCTATAGACTCCATGTCTTTTTCCTCGTAAGTTTTTCGCACGTGCGTGTTGCCTTTAATTTCATCGCAATCCTCTGATATTAGAGCGAGAGGTTCTATATGCCAGTTAATTGTAGAAGCATTTTCGTTCTTTCTACTAGAGTTAATATTTCCATTAGGAGCTGGAGTTTTGCTCTTTATTTTGTGCTCAACTTTGCGTTGCAGCAGACCATTTTTCATCGGCTCTCCAGCAGATGCCTCCGCGGTACTAATGTCTACTAATTGTCTTCCGGGGGACTCCGCTCTCGGGCTCTCGCTCCAGACGGCTGAAACATTTTCCGGGATGGGCGTATTTTTCAAAATTACATTTTCTTCATCGACCGTCTGAGAGGTCGCCGTTCGATCAGCGAATAATAAAATTGTGTAACACACGAGAAGCCATACGGCGCCCGAATTTGTTTGGCGTTTCTTGCGGACAGTGCAGGGCCGTATTTTGCTGAAATATTCGCGGGGGCTCCCAGTGGGGACCATTTTATATGTCTATTGTAGTTCATTCGCATTCACTGCGGGCGTTTGTAATATATTTCATGTCTTCTCTGAAAATTAACTTGTCGGAAAGGCGATTTCAATTTTTAACACGTAGGGTGACCATACTGCACAATAGAAAAAGTGAACAAAAAAATCGTAACATAAATCATTTTTGTAAAAAGAACGTGGATTGAATTATGCGATAAAATATTAAATTCTTGCGAATAAAGGTAACACACGTAACTCTGATCTCAAATAGTATTACATAATAATATTTTATTATTTTTAATTATTATTATAAAATTAAATCATTTTAATAATGAAATAAGTTTTAATTTTAATTATTTTTATTTACATATTTATTGAATTGATTATTATAAAAATTAATAAACGCGAGTCGACTTTTTTTAACTACAACTTACAATTAAGTACAGTCAATCCTTCTATAGCGCCGAGATAGGTACGACGCTATGGAAACCAGCGTTATAAAAGAGTAGGCATCGATGCAAAATTTTGGGTTCGATTCCCTTTTCTATTTTTAGTTTATTCATCTATGTTTTGTTGTCAACCAAAGGGCATTGACATTTATTTTACGCATCATTGCATTACATATAAACGAAATATGTAATGTGTACAAAACGGTGGTATAGAAGGGACTGCCGCATACGCCGCTCTATAGCAGGAAGCGCTATAGGAGGGTTGACTGTAACTATTTCATTTGCAATTAAAAAAATATGATGAAAACGCTTCTTATTAAATATGTATCAGTGCTTAATATGTATATAAAAGTTGGAAATAATTTTCTTCACAACTATGAGTCTCTAAGACAGTTTTTAATAAAATATAAAAAAAACTTTTAAACGTCTAAAACTTTTTATTTATACCTATTGAAAATTTAGACACTAAAATGAATTATTATATTATACATAATTCTAGATAGGTATTTAAATAATACTAACACTTTCGCGGACATTTGAAAAATCTCAAAAATACACAATTAATATTTAAGCTATTATTATTTATAAAATTGGGTTCAGGGGTTCATTGAGAACTATAATAATTAATAAATTATTTTAAAAATGCATTCCAAGTGTCCCACGCGTAATCAAAAAAATGAGTGCATATGCAAGACTGTTCGCGTCCTTATTATTATTTATTTATGCTATCCTAATTATTTATTTAATCGATAATCGTAGTTCTACTCCGATATGTGAAATATTTATTTTATTGTAAATACACATAGGTCTCCTATAACACGATTTTATTCAACATGGTTTTGATATAATAAATTGTAGCATATTTTTGTACAACGTACTTTCACATCCGTTAAAGAAATTATCAAATCCAGTTTAAATACCTGCTGGAAAAAGCTGTGGCTAGAAGAAGTCCCAGAAGAAATGTTGTATCATCAATATGAGGATACAAAATTTTGGGAGAATATATGGGGTCCTCATAGGTGACCTCATAGGGCAAATCCACGATGGACCATGTCTTCACGATCAAACAGATAATCGAGAAGTCCTGAAAGTATGACATTGATCTTCCCTCAATATAAAAAAAACTTAATAACCTGACAAGGATATGCGTTTCTGGTTCGATAAGGAGGATAAGAACAGTTGGGGATTTTGAAGCCGTTCGCAGTTTCAAAGGGAATGAGACAAGGGGATGATATATCCCCAATATTATTTAACCCTTTCAAACACAGTGTACATTGCAATGTACAATAATTTGAACATTGGTTTTGAAGGTTATTTTTCATTTTATTAACACTGGGACCTTTTGAACATAGTGGTGTAATTTATCCAAAAATGAATAGTCAGGTCTGAAAGGGTTAATTTAACCTTGCCACGAGAGCTGCAAATTGGGATTGATCTTTGGAGGGATACGGTACTGCTGGCATACGCTGACGATGTTGATATTGTCGGTCACACTAATGACGAGGTTGTCGAGTCGCTCGGTGCTTTTAAGGCAAGGGCTTCCAACCTGGGTCTGGAGATGAATTGGTCCCATATCAATATATTATGGTTTCGCGATCGGGCGGGGAGGGGACCTCGATGGATGTGGGGTCAGGGTCTATTAAGTGGGTTAAATCATTCAAGTACTTGGACACTACAATCACCTGGGACAATTCTGAAAGTACAGAAATCTCTGCCCTTATACAAAATGCGAATCGGTGCTATTTTGGTCTGTCTAAATTACTGGGGAATAGGTTGGGCTCGAGCCGAAATAAACAGAGAGTTGGTGGTCTCTGGCATGGTGGGACATCGTCTTGATCGATTCAAGAGAAA
>JAGXCT010035641.1:0-12222 GCA_022495035.1 Philopotamus ludificatus | reverse complement strand
GCCTAATATCAATGGAGAAAAAAATACTCATAAAACTAAAACAGAAGGGCACACTCTAAGATAGTGTCATAAAAAAAAATATGTCGCATAATATAATTAATGTATAAATAATAATAAAATAGTTGTATATTTTCCACATATAGCACACCCAACATTAACATCCACCGTACGCCACTGATAAAAATTCGTATTTGATTTGTAAAAAGTTGTATTTGATTTGCAAAAACTGTATATTTTTAGATTATTTTAAACATCCGTTTTATTAAAAGCGATCGGTTTTTATATATTTTTATTACTGATTTTTAAAAGATGTTATCACGATTTAACGGTAAAAGTAAGCGAAGGCACATTTGTACACGTGTCGTGGGAGAACACCGGAGCGTGTCTTGGCTTTCACAGTTCAGAGATGGGTTTTACCCCCACCACCGGCGCCGCCCATATATTTTCCCGCGAATTTTCACCGTTACGCCCGATCGGTCTCACTTAGAACTGACAGCGTCGAACACTGGTCGGCGAATTAGCTTTCAGGTTTCACTACTTAGTCGGCCGGCGAACGCTAGTTGGATTAGTAATCGAATAGGACTAGCTCTAGTATGTGTTTGCATAGGTATCTAAAATTGTAAAATATACATAAGAAGATTACGTTATGATATTGCAGTCGAATGATGCAACTCCAAGGATTTAAATATTTAAAAAAAAATAATACAGTAATATATAAAAAAATTTATTAATATATACTCTTAGCAATTGTATAATATAATCGAGTGCCGTATACAGGATGTCATAATGTACAGGATGATGGGCAATTACGTAGCTCATAAATCATGTTGATTATATTGCTGACAATTAGGTCGGGCAACTAAACCACTTGAAAGCTTTTAACCACAGTAATTAATATTATAGGAAAATGCGCGATTACTCAGGAAAACTGCGGAATTAATCACGTTAAAAATATGTAATAATAAAAATAAAAATATAAAACACTGCATTGTAATATTGCGAACGTCTGCGGTAGCTGAAATTATACCGGGTTTCGCATTTTGTAAGGCTTCTCTGACTTTAACGTTTACCTTGTGATAAGTAAGCATATTAGAGTAACAGGGTAATAACCATAGCTTTGTCTGGCTATGAGAAATGCATTTATTATTTTTTTAAATAAAAAAGTGTTATTAAACCTTTCTTGAGCATTGTTTTGTACGAAATATGAGCGATGATGGGCCCTTGGAAAAGTTTCTGTTATCAAATTATAATCGTATCGCTGCGAGTTAACTTTAAATATTATGAAACAAAATTTATGAATTTAATTAATCAAAATTATTTCAGCAGATTCAGTATAATCCGAAACGAGATTAACATCGATCGAATTTATTTACGCATATAATAAATATATACATATAGTTTTTACAATATTTACGGTCTGTTTAACAATGATAATAAATTTTCGAGTCAAATGTCAAATTTTTAATAGCACATTCATTTTGATTGAGAATTTATTCCGATTTTATATTTTCGTATACGCGAGCGTTTCTCGTAATGAATGAATGTATTAACAGGAATGTTGGTTTCATTCAGACAATTACACTATGCGGCTGAAAAGAGGAAGAGGGATACGAAGGTATTTATTAAAATTAATTAATGCGACAACGTTGTATATAAAACGGAATGAAAACAAGGAAGGGTCCACTAAATGACCTCTGTAACATTTAACACAATTTGCAATATTTAATTTTATACGGAAAAAAATACACTCGATACTCTCCAGAGAGATCCGCGTAAAAAAAGGTACGACAGATGAATGAAAATATGCATACAATATATTTATTTAGCTTTCAAAAGCTTAAGCATAAATATTAATAAAAAACATTCTTCAATTATGCTTTAAAGCTTTCTTGAGCTTTTAATATGCCCCAGATTTGCCTCGCAATTTAAATAATTGCGGCTAAAGAATTGAAAATATTGATTTATAATATAATAATGGATACAAATAAGAACGCATTTTATTAGATCAGCTTTGATGTTATTATGAGAGGTATAAATACGATTATTTTTTCGTGGAAAATTAAAACTATGGCAAGAATTAAAGATGTAAGCTCCCCGAGAACGGATTTCCTAAGCGTGAATACTTTTCTTCTTTATCGAATTTATTTTTATCATGATTCGTTGATAATGCATTTATTAAAAATAATTTTATTATTAAAAAGAAAAAATCGTACACGGGTAAGTGTGAAAATTAATCTTTTCAAAGATAAAATTCTGAGATCGTTTAACAAAATTACGGAAAGCCCTAAAATAATAATCCCACGTGGCGTTTCGACTCCGAGCTACGGCCTATATTTAATATTAGTTTGTTACGAATGTCTAATAAAATAAATCTAGGAAGTGGAAAATGTAAAAGAAAGATTGCTTTTATGATAAAATTCTAATATCGTATAATTCTTAACTTTTTTATTTTTCTATTACAATGAAAATTGCAGAAAAAGCTTAAAAAAATAATTCTTTGATCGATTTTAAGATCATTGATGTAGTGTTTCGACTCTGAACCTTAGAAAGATGCATTATGTAGAAATTTAGGTTTGGAAATTTGAAAGGTTTTAAGGGGTGAAACTTTGATTTGCTGGAATCTTTTTATTTTATTTTATTATACTGTCAGATTTCAATGAATCTCATATAAACAAATACATTAAACTTATACAGATCTTAATGTGTTATCTGTATCAAAGCTTTATCTTCAAAGAATTCTCTAAAAAAAAAATCCTCTCTGTTTTCTAGATTAAAACTAGAGTGTTAATAAAGCTTTTAACGCTTTAACACTAGAAATAGCAAAGCAGAAAAAAAGCTGTCAAAATTGGGGAAATATTTATTAAACTCAGTGCTCTGAGAATTGGGGAAATTGTCTTAGGAAATGAATTGGAGAAGAAATATGTTGCAGTTTCACTGTCAAACAACACTTTTCAAAGAAGGATAAAACAAATGACTTTAAGGAACAGGTTGTACAGGATATCAGGTCTAAGCATTAGATTTATTTTCTATTCAACTTGATCAATTAATAATGTAGCATCGAGTTACTAGCTGCTAATGTTTGCAAAATATGTGCACTCTGGTTCATTAAAAAAAGAGTTATTATTTTGTCCTCCTTATGAACCAACTACAAAGGTCACAGATATTTTATAAAAGTTTCAATTTTCTTCAACATAGAAAATATTTTGTGTTCAGATGTATAGCTGGTGTAATATCTGTAAAAATGGGGATTCAAACTTATGTGAAAGCTCGAGTCAAAGAAATCCATTGTTTGATCCATCATTACTGGGCTCAAAAACAATACTAGTTATATTTTTTTTAGTTTTGGATCAAACAATATAAATTATGTATTGACATGAATGCAGTTCATCATCTACTTCTTTTTCATACAAAGGTTTGGAGGCTTTCAAGCAAGTATTTGAGCTTAGACTTTGTTTATATTTAAGGAAAGTTGATCATCTTAGCCTGACTAGATAATATGGAATGGATTATGCTTTTTGGTTATTTAGTTATCATTTTTGGGTAATCTTCAGATGCAAGGAAGTAAGTAATATAAATATAATAATATTGTATAATGCCTTGAGAGCTTTTATGAGCAAGATCAAAGATTGGAAGAGAAAAATTAGGTTAAACAATGTTGCAATGTTTGAAACATTTTCATCAACTCTTGTTGCTAATGGCAAAGAATATGATCTTACAGAATTTTGGAAGCATTGGAAAATTAATTCAGCCATTATTTTCCTAAACTCAGAGATGAGGAGGTGGATGTAGTTTGTAATTCAAAGAATTTTTGTACAATTTCTGCATTTCTTATCCAAAAATAGCAGAAAGAGCTATTCGCTTATTACTTGATTTTTTAATTAATCAATCATCATCATCATCATAGTCAAATCAAACACTCTTCTCCATTTTATTCGGTCTGCCGCTACGTTGCTCCATCTTCTGGTAAGTTTCAATGATGCAGTATCCCTCTGTACACAGTCCAATCACTTCAGGCTCACTCCATCTTCCAGTAGGTTTCAATGATGCAGTATCCCTCTATACAAAGTCCAATCACCTCAGTCTTGGTCTTTCTTTTCTCCGGGGAAGTGTTCTGCATCCTTGACAAGTGTACGACCCACCGGAGTCTGGGCAATTGGCATCGGGCTAAGGATCAACGAGTCCAAGACAAAATAAATGCCAAGGACGAACGCCTGAGAGTCGAAGAGTACAGCTTCAAGGTCGTCCAGAAATTCACATATCTCGCTACTTTTGCTAATCAATATGACGCGTAAATGAAAACGTTTTCTACGACGTTTCGCTGCAGACTGAGCTCTGTCAGCACGTGTCACTTGCACGTTTCATTCATACTCGGCACATCGTACCGGAATAGGTGGATAGCAAGGGATGGAACTGTGTCGGATCGGTCATTCACAGCTTCATCCCGGCTACAAAAAAGTACATCGTACCGGATGCGAGCGAGAAAAAACATAGCGCACGTGATACAACAGCATCGAATATTGCTGTTTTTATTATTTTTTTCGCACTTGCAAACACTGAATGACAATAGTTATTTATAATATGTATTTATTTCTTAGATTTTTATAGTCATATAGGATTTATAATAAAGAGTTGTTAGAAAAAAAATCAAAAACTTGGGATGTATTTATTCGAATAAGCACAGCTAGGTACCATTTCTCTTCACATTCAAGTCCTGAAGTAAACAATAAAAGGTTACTCATTGATTAAATTCATCATCACATAAAGCAAACTTAAATATGTAGTTGATAATGCATATTATTTCGAATATTATTCCTTGTAAATATTAGTAATAGTATAATAAAATTCTTAAACCAAGCCGTGCCGATGGGGTCTCTTTGGGACGAAGTTTTTTTATTTGTTTAAAAATCCACACGTCCCCAACGTTTTGTATTTGTATAAAAATGTTTAAAGAATATAAGTATATATTCATTGATCTTTATTGTCCGCAAATGCATAAATAAAAAACAACAATATTGCTTTCCACTAGCACTGGATATGAGCGAGAAAAAACATTGAGCATGTGTAAGTGCGAGCGAGACAACATATTGTGCTGTGCAAGTGGAGAAATTACGTGCGAAGAGCTCAGTCGCGGCGGGCCGTCGCTCTGAGCGCACGTCTCCTCCGCTTCGCATTAATTAGTAGATTATTCAAACTTAGATAGATATTTTATACTTTTCTACTAATATATATCATGAATAACTATTTTTATTCATAACCCGCACAAAAAAAGCAATCAAACGTTATATGTTTTATTTTTAATTAAGAAATAGAAATTTATTGTATTGCAAGTGCTAACGGCGTTCGTTAACGAGCCCGTTAAGAGACTCCGTTAATTAACGAACAATAAAACGGATACAGCTATAGTCCTAATGTCAATTTAGAGCGTTGGATTAAAGCAATCCGCGATAAGATATCGCAAAATACAACGTATCAGCGGTTATATGACTGATAACGTTCGCGTTTATTATAATATTCGCGATTTTTCGTCCGCGGTCGAAAAGTTTCTGAATAAATCATTCAAAATAGACGTTACATGAGTAAAATTTAATCCTGAAATTAAATTGAATCTCTGTAACAGGAAAGTTCAGCAGAGACCGCCCGTGAATAAATTGGTATTTGAAGCGAAATCCGAGCAATTAAAAGGTCGCGTTTTCTTAGGAAACAATTAAAAGCGAATAAAGTCGCAGTTTTCAGAAAACATCCAATATCAATATATTCATGTGAAAATATATTTATTTTTTAAAAAAATTTTTCATGCATTGTAAACGTGTATGAAAAGTTTTTAAGTTACTCTGAGGTTACCTGATTTCCCCGGAGAGCAATAAACGTTCTGTAAAATAACGACGGTAGAACATTGACGTACTTCTCATTAACACGATTGTTAGAAACGTGTATTAGAATTGTTCTAATGTTTAGGATTTTATTAAAATCTGACGCCACAGATGTTAGTCTCGATAGCATGAATATAATGGGCGGTGGAGTGGAGCCTTAAAAGACAATCTCATGGTTTCGTCGTCGACATTTTTAAGCTGGGGCATCGAAACCACGATTACAGGTTTCAAATGTCGGAAGTGAGTCGTAAGTGTCACCGACGTGGCTTGTGGCAGTTTTGTCGACATGGCGCCCAACATATACGCCCCGGGCCAATGGGTTAAGTCCGTAACATATTTTTCTTAGAAAAGCGGTGGGGAAACTTGCGAATTTCGGAGCGGAATTGCCAAACCGGGTTCAAACCAGCCGCCGGGTCGACCGTAAAGTTTCGGCGTACCTCCGAAATTTAATTTAATAATATTCATGGAACCTGGATAATGAGGATAAACACGAACGTTCACGTCTGTGCCAATAATATGTTTGGCAGATTTTTACATAATACTAAGTTCGCTTAATCTAATTTACTTTTATATGCGCATTTTCATATGAAATTATGCATTATATAGATGATTTAGCCTTAAATATGCATAAAAGTATAAATCGACGAATCAAATCGACGCGTGCGACTCAATGACACGCCCATTTAAATTGTGATTGGACAATGATTAATTATATCGATAAATAACGTACAGTGACATCTGTTTTTTTGCGATATACTTATTAAAAATTAATCGATATCAGTTTATTATATTATA
Source organism: Philopotamus ludificatus (assembly GCA_022495035.1). Classification (NCBI taxonomy): domain Eukaryota; kingdom Metazoa; phylum Arthropoda; class Insecta; order Trichoptera; family Philopotamidae; genus Philopotamus; species Philopotamus ludificatus. The sequence continues at coordinate 5,557 of JAGXCT010035641.1, read as the reverse complement.
TTATTTATAGATGTCGTTTTATTTTATTTTTGTACTGAAATAATTTATCGCAGTTTTTAAGGTGTCATCTAATACTTTTAAAGAAACCACTTTGGTCGTCTGAAACCAAGCAACGTTAAGTGTTCAGCTTTAAAAATGGCTTGAAGCAGATTGCCTGGAATTGGGATGAAACAGGAAAAAAGAAAACGTAGAAAGCTACGTGGATGCTTACATAAATTCAATGGTGCTGAAAATAAGGTGAAAATGACGAATAATTACCGGTTTAAAATATATTTTTGTTAATATCAATTAATTATAAGTGTTGAAATAAGATCGTAATAAATAAATCATCTTGTTAAAAATATATATATATGTCAAAATAATGGAGTAAAAAAATATTAATTTAAATTTATGATTTTTTAAAATTAATTTAAAAAAATATATGGTTTTATAAAAGTAGTAGAGCGTCAGACAATTTATACAAACGCTGCAGGTGTAAAGTTTTATAATTGCTGGTCTCTCTATAGGAAATGTACGAGTGCAGCTCGGCACTCGACCCGGACACTGTTTACCCGGTGGCTCAGTTCGAGAGCCTCAACCCCACACTCGCAATATATGTAGGTTAACCATTTTTGAATTTAACGACAATTTATCAACATCATTGCGGTGAGCAGCTTAGGCAACCCACCGCGAATTACTCAAATCAAAACGTGTTTTAATTAATTAACATTAGAACTACTGAAAAAAATATTAGGGATTGAAATAATTTTATTTATTTTTAAATATATTGTCATATGTATTTATTTATTCCAGGGGTGGAGTGTGATATCCAGGGGGATGCACACGACAAGCGCAGTCTATGTCTCTACTGTGCAGCCTTTATCAAACGGAGTAATTATTTTTATGCCCTACGGCGATAAGATCCCATTAATAAACTGAATGCGGAGAGTTCCTCTCTGGCAAGTATCTGATGCTGTACCAGACATCCTACTACTAGAGATTTGAAAAAAAAATGAAAAAGCCCTTTTGTACGTCGGCTACGCGATCACTTACTGAATGCATTCAGTCTTGAGAAGTCCAAAGGAATATAATGCAAGTGCATTTTCGTTATTTCTAGTAGAGCGCATCAATACAAGCCGGTGGAATATTAAATCCGAGCTATGGAATATGGATAAGGATTCCATGAGCTCATTTTAATATCGTATCAAAATCGTTTACTGAATATTATCTATAGAACGTAGCTAGCTTGAATACACTAGCTGCCTCTTTATAATTTAACTTGAATCACAATTAAATCAAACAAAAAATTAATATATGGTTATTATCAACTAAAAGTAGTACTAGGTAATGATTTATTAACAATAAACAGAAAAAAGTAATTACCCAAATTTATATCATATGTTGATCCTTCTTTTCTAAATATGAATAAATAATAACGTCGGCTAGAAACTAACCCCGGGCCAAGTTTTTCTAATTCATAATCGATGGTTAAATTAACCCTTTCAGTGCGGGGCGCATGACGTACATGCGCATACAAATCGTGGTCCAGGGTGCGGCCGCATGTCGTACATGCGCGAGATTCTTTAAAACTTTAACTTGTCGTTACATGTAAACTAGACCGAGTTAAGTGATGGTGTTTGTTTTAAAAATCAGCTAATAAACACAGCTATCAATAAATATACAACGTATCACAAAAAAATATTAAGAACCATGTAATATGTAAATATGAACAGTAACGATTCAAATCTCCGCAGTAGTATCGGTGACGTATCTCGGCTCAGGGGTTGTTAAGGGTGTTCCACGTACATTATGTTCCACATACACGTGTACGGATGTAATGGTATAAGAAAATTGCATTTCGCATTTTAGATTTTGATTCGCATTCCCATTTTTTTCTCACTTAATCTCTGTTTGAGCAATTGATAATTTGTTCGATTTATTATTACGAAAATAAAGCGAATCGAGTTTATTTTTTTAATTGAGATGGAAGAATATATCCTTATCAACATGTTTGCATAAATCTCGTATAGGAAAATGGCCTAATATAGCGGTAAACGGTGAATACAAATTTACCTCGCCCAAAATTAATTTGGTCCAAAACGGCGCCGACTCAGATGCAGAATCGTGTTTAGACCCGCCGCATTGAAAGGGTTAAGGTTTATTCTCGTAGACCAGTGATCGCCAAATTCAATAAGGATGTGAGCAACTTATACATATTCCTTCTTTATAATTTTCTATCATCGTCCTTTGACTCTCAATAAAACAAAAAATGCGTACTTCAATTATTTATTTATAAAATAACATTAATTGAAAAATATCTTAAAATAAGTAGGTAAACGTAAAAAGAATTGAATGGCATTCACTTTCATACGCAATTTTTCAATCCTAGATAAGTACATTGTCACTTACATCTAAATGGAATTAACCATCTTCATAGTAGAAAAGGATTGATTCACATTAGTAAGTATTAGCTTGAGTCATATTAAATTTCCGACTCAGGTAGACAGATCCGATATTTTGGATTCACTCGCAGTGAGTCACCCCACAAGGAGATTTTTCGGTACAAGGATGAGTCTTTGAAAGATGAACCAAGGGCGGCTCACCCTTCCGACTTCGATCACGACATTTTAAATGCGATATTGGAACAAAAGCCACGTCAAACGAGAAGAAAGTTGTCAGAGAGACTCAATATGTCATAATCTACAGTTTCTCGCCACCTGGAAAATTGGGGAAAATCAGCAAGATAGGCATATGGTGACCGAAATAAGGCAGACGAAATGTCTATTGCCACAGGTCTCCTCTCACGACATAAAATCGAGCCTTTTTTGGACAGTACAACAACAGACGATGAAAAATGAATAACCTATGGAAATATTGTCTGCAAAAGACAATGGTTGGATAAAGATCAACCACCCCTACCTTGGCAAGAAAACTATAATGTGTGTATGGTGGGATCATCGAGGAATAATCTACCACGAGCGATTATTGCCGATACATACGTTCAGCAGCTGTAAATAGTTCATGAAAAACTACTGGAAAAACGTCCTGTTCGTCAATCGAAAAGATGTTATACTGTTACACGTCAAAAGTGACTCTAGAAAAAATTCTGGAGCTCAACTGCTCTGTTTTGCCACATCTACCCTACTCCCCAGATCTTGCTCCTATGGACTACCATCTCTTCTGTTCCTTACAGATTTTTTTGAATAGAAAAACTTTCATTAATGATGAGCAAGTTAATCAGACCCTCGATACTTTCTTTCAGTCCAAACCTACCAAGTTTTATGAGGAGGGGATCGATAAGTTGCTAATAAGATGGGAGAAGATTTTTATTTAACAGTGGTAAACATAATAGATTTATATAATTTTGTAAATTTTTTATAGCAAAATAAAAGTATGATAGAAAATTTATTTTTAAGTTATTTTAGTCCTCCATAAGGGGAATCATGCACATGATAGCGTTCCTCAGAAATCCAGGAATGCGGATTAATAGATTATATAAAAAAAAATAGTAACAATCATGATATTTATTCGCTTCACGGCTTTCATATTCTTTCATATCAAATAATATTTTTCTAAAAAATAATGTTATTTTTGACCCAATAAACATCAAATTTTTATTCGGCAGTCTTGTTTATAATTTTTAATTAAAAAGATAATAATGTCAAATGCAGTTTATGCACACTGTCATTTACTTTGTTGCCATTTTGTTCACCTTAATTTTGGAAATTTATTTTCAGGATATTTCTTTAATAATATCGTGTATTTTTTTCCATGCAAACATGGCTTTCTTTCTAATATTGGATTACGAGTCTATAAGCTCCATTTTTAATGGTGCAGATTTGACTTTTTCAATATCTGTGGTTTAAATATTGTGAAATATTTCTTATTATGACTCAACCTAATAGAACAAAACAATGCCTTAATTTTGAGCGCAATTCGAACTAAAATTGAATACTTTTATGTTAGGACGAAAGGCCATACAGATTCTACAGTTGAAGTTCACACACTAAAGGAAAAATCACATTGAAATTCTATCAATTCAATTTCTGATGAAAGGATCCTCTTGAAAATGTTCAACGACACAGCTGGATAGTTTTTTAATTTAAAAATTTATTTAAAGGAGCTGATAAAAATTGTAAAAGCAACTTATCTTTTTTGTTAAACACTAACCACAGATTAAACCGTTTTTCCTTGATAGAATCTGTAGATGATTTTTTCCTTTGTAGATTTCACTATTCTTTTTTCCAGCTTCTGTTTCAAACACGGGAAATATTTAACTTCTCGACTCGAAGTGATCATTTCCCGAAAAATTTTATCTTGTCCCTGAAGTTGAACATTCAGTTCAATCATTTTTCCGTAACATTAAAAAAAAATGAAAAAATCCAAAACTCCCTAAAATTGTTTGATTTCCGAGTATGTTTCATCGCTTTATTGAAATAAGTTTCATTACCTCGTTGAATTTTTAGATAATTTGGACACAGTGCCTGCTGGTAAATAATGCAGTGATAAAAACGGTGAAAACATTTCATCTTTATGGCATCAGGCAATAAATCCATTGTTGACACTACAAAAAGCAATTTTTAAATACTCTTCTGACACAGTAAAATTGCTGAAGATCATTCTTACAAAAATGGCTAACTGAGATGTGCCAAACATATTTAAATCGAGAAATATTTAATTTTGGAATCCAATAATAACACTTTTGACCGCTTAGCGAACACTGGCCAATTTTTAAACTGTATAATTTTAATTCTATCTAAAACGCTTGGTGGTATCTAAATTTCAAATCAAGGATATTACAGTCTCTTTCAGCTCTTCACTCTCTTCAAACATCGCAGACAAAGAAATAAAATAATACTGTCAGTTTTATCATTAAATTTTATGTATCCATGGGGCATAGAATTTGTGAACGACTCTTAGTCATTGCAAACGGCCGATTGTTGTATTTAATCCATGGCCAATTCTCGTTATGTCCATTCCAAATAATAATGAAATTTTATAATACACGAGATAACGCATTCACAGTGTGTACGTAACGAGGCCCGAGCGAGAGAGGGGCGCGAGTTTATTTCGCCATCTCATATATTTCTGTCCTGATAACAGCGTACGAATCAAATTTATTACTGTCGTTGGTCAGTTGCGGAGCACTTATTCTCTATCGTTATATCACATAACCGTCTGGGGAATACCTTATGGCCATGGCCAGAGGACCCGAATATAAAAAAAAAATGAAAAGATATGATTTTCGGCGTCCTTGGGTCCTTATTCGCACTCAAATGCGGCGGCGAGCAAATATTAAAGGATCAGAATCATTTGCGTATGAATAGCGGTGAGTGTATACGCACGTGAGTGTGCGAGACGTGTCAGCTGATTGTTTCCTCACCTTAACACTTAATCGGCCGCACGTATTTGCTCGAACACATGACAAAACGCCGAAATACGCACATCGTCAAAAATAAAAACGGTTAATTAATATAACTTTAAAAAATTAATAATACATATTTCATAGTATACCGTCCATAAGTTTCGTTAGCGTATGTATTTCAATAAACAAATGCGCGTCCGATAAAGATCGCGC
>JAGXCT010035640.1:16575-45055 GCA_022495035.1 Philopotamus ludificatus | reverse complement strand
TTTATCTGAGGTTTTTTGGATCTAGTTTCGTGATTTGGCCACCGTTCGGGGGCCGAAAGAAAATCTTTGGAGGGGAAAATCCGGCCTGTTGCCGTAATTTAGTGACCACTGATCTAAATAGATAATAATCTGAAGGTCCTATATTGGGCAAATACGGGGATTGCGAAAGTACTTCCGAAGTCAGTTATTAATTTTTTTCATCGTTGATTTTAGTTTTGTATTATTGTTGGAGAATAATTATTTTTCTATTGGATACACTTCTGTAACTATAGTTTTGCCTGGTTTTAACAATCCATACTGAATACTCCACTCATATTCCACAAAATGGATATAAACCCTTTAAAATGTTAATCCTGGCTTTGGAACTTTGAGGGTTTTTTTGATTTAGAAGCGTCCTATAATCCCGTGTCACCCGATTTAAATCGTCACAATCAGTACTACACAGTTCATAAATCTCGTTAATGTTTTTGTGCCCTTAACGGCGTTTAAGTCCTAATCATAAAAAAAAACCAGTGCCCACTTGTTCTTAGTTGGTTTGGGGTATTCACATTTTACCCTTAATAATAAAATAACATTTATGACACGAAAACCACACTTAGATGATAATTTCCCATCAGGACACAAACACAACTCAAACGGGAGTATGTGAAAAATGGATTTCTTTCCGGATAACCTGAATAATAAAATATTTCAGAAATTCTAAATATATTTTTAAGTCAAAATGTCGTTAATTTAACTGTTACCTTATACTCCTATATTATATCTACAAAAAACAATGCTCTTTTTGACCTAATTATGATATATTTTGATCTTTAAATTTGAATAAATGAAATTTAATTTACTACAGCAATTTTATCATAAATCTAGAGAAGTTTCTAAAAAATTTACGATTAAGATCTTGTTCTCGTGAATAATTTAATACATATTTACCTGGTATTCTTACGTATATTTTTTTAAAGAATTTGCTAAAAATACGATCCATTTTTTTAATGTCAGACGAGAAAATCGAGTAAAAAAGCGTATAATTTAATTAAATTGTAAAATATTACATGGCTTTTACAACTTTTATTGTATTTTAAAAATATGTAGATTATACATTACCATAAAATAGCTTTCAAACAACAGTAATCATAAGATTAAATAAAAAAAAAATACTCTTATTCTATTCTATATATATATATATGAGTTTATTGCTTGTTTGTTTAATCGTAAATAAATTATTTTTAAAAAAATACACATATTCGTGTATCAAAGATAAATACGGCCTTCGAATGTTTACATATGTGAATAACGAGTTTGTAACGAAAATAGCGATATTATTAAATTCCCATCACACTAGCAAATATTTCATTGACCGAAATGAAAATCACAAACGCGTGAAAGGGAAATAAATAGCTTAACGCGGCATTCCATCACGATATCTAATATTATTTTTTGCATTATCAATATCGGCGGAATCGCATCGCTTTGATCGGCCCGACGGCTTGAATGGACCGTTTCCAGGCCGCGGCTGAAATTTTTTCAGCCGTGCACTCACATATTCGCGCACTCCATAGCTAATTGAATAGATGTACTATGTGCAGTCGATGATATAATGATTACATGAAGATATTCTTATGGATGTGAATACGCGTATGACATCAGTGTTTGGATAGCGCCGTATGCGAGTCCGCGCGAAACGAGATTCGATTGCATCACGATTTAATGTTTACCGTGGCGGATTTAGAACCTAATTCCGTAGTTTATGTGCATTGTATGTGTGTAACCGACTTTACGACCGGACCAATTTGTTTCAAAGGCGACAGACAGCTTGTAAACTGAACGTTACCAACGGAAATGTGCTAATTATTCGCATGGGTTCGAGCGCGTTTTAGTGATTTCGTTTTTCGCAGAAACTCGATCGACGTGCTGTCTGCGATGGTCGACGCCGTTCCATTTCCGAATACCAGAAATTTTATTTGAAATAGAATTTGGATTTGATTGAAAAATATGTTAGTTTATGGATTTTGCAAATTCATAGATAAAACACCAACAATTGCATAATAAATAAATAATATAAAAAACAAAGATTACAATATTTACAATTAATTTTCACTACATTTTCATGTTAAAAATAACTAAAAACCGTGCAAATTAGATCTCTATTTTCCAATTATTTTCTATATTTAATATTATTAGTATTAGGATGGAGTATTACTGTATCCCTGTAAATTAAAACGCAAATAAATGTCATAAAATAGTTTAATTTTTTAATAAAAAAAAAATGTAGACACCAAGGTAAATCGTAAAAAAGATTTTGGCCAATAAAATCTTCACCGGCTCGTGAATTACGGACTCGATCCAAAAGCGATAGCAAACTGTTGACACCAGAGCTTAATTTCGCCAAATAAAATGTCACATTATTGCAATAAAACTGGTTCATGGAATTAATTCAGGTTAATACAGAAATTTTTGCCTTGCCAATGAAATATAGATTTTTCTCGAATAACGCTTTTAAAAAAAATCCTACTTATCGCAAACTTTATGTATTGGTCTAAGAAAGTCTATAAGCGCAGATAGTATTCAGATGGGTGACCATTCTGAATACTTCTGAGTGACGCCTGGTCAACAGAGGGGTGGGATGAAGGCTGACGACCTTCGGCTTTTCACAAAAAAAAAAAATTATTATCCAAAATATAAGCTAGGAAGCCGGAGCAGCAGCGCTCTTCAGTATAAAAAAAAAAACCACTGCAATTACCCAGAGAGCAGCAGGAAACCACTTGCTATATATTCCATGAAAACCATGTCCATGGTCATCATAAAGGGGAAATCAATGCATGGTCATGATCCTCAGAAATGAGGAAAGTGGATTAATATCTTAAATAAAAATATAATAATATGTAATCGCTTCACGACTCAAAAAAAAAAGAAAGTCTAAAGAACATATTATATTATAAATAATCATTGTACTTTATTTTCTGCAATTGCGAAAAAAAAAACAATATTCGATGCTGTTGCCACGCGTGCGATGTTTTTTCTCGCTCGCATCCGATACGATTTGCCAAATGCGAGTGAAACGCTGCGTGATACTTGCTCCAAAATATTGACCAAATTATGAAGCATATCATTATTAACTATTTTTATTCTTAGAATAATCCATTTTTTAATTCCATTAAAATGTCAAGATACTGGTTAATTATTCGACATAAAATGCTTGGGGTATCCGAGATACCCCCTTCGGACACGATCGGTTTAAAGGGAATAAATTAAATATACAAAAAATAACGTTAATTAAACCGTATCTCTATGTAAAAATAATTGATTTCTTTCAGGTATACCTAAAATAATTTAATGAAAAACGAATGAAATCGGCGTTATATAAAACTATAAAACAAAATACAGTCAACCCTCCTATAGCGTTTTTTGCTATAGAGCAACGTGTGCGACTTACTCTCCTATAGTGCTTTCTTTTAGATCGCGGTATTCTATAGAAAGGTATATTTTTGAGGTCAAATTAGAATTTATAAAATAAAATTAAAAACAACTTAACCTCAAATTTAGTATGGGTGCTTCGTCTTTTATATCGCTGATTTTATAGCGTTGTCGCTATCTCGGCGTTATAGAAGGGTTGATTGTAATATACTTGTAACACATTAGAGTGTAAGGTTTGAGTGTTCAAACATATCTTTATTAAAAATATTATATAAAATAATACTGCAAAATTTTCGTTAATTCTAATTTATCATGACTTTCTAATTTTAGCCAGTATGTAATTAGTTTTTCATGAGACTAATAATACGATTCGGAGAAAATATGGTACAAAGCATTTTCTCAAAGAAAAGCATTATTAATTTGAGACTAGATTTCTTTATTAGTCATTTCATGCTGTTCTTACAACAATAACTAATAATTCTTGAGATTTTTGAGAGCACATAATTTCTGAAAATTTTTACAGATTTTTGTCTACTCCACGCAAATGGATGCATTTAATCTCAGTCAGTAACCGGGAATGAATATTTTTTGTTACTAAATTTATAAGAATTGAGAAGAACACAAGACATAGATTTTTTAATGGTTTCATGAAACCTTGGGGCGCAATAATTTAATCTAGATGATTTTTAAAATTATTGCGACCGATTATTCTGGTTTCAACATATAATACTTTAATAATGCCCTGAAAATATCATGTTACTTTATAAAATTAGGGAATAATTATTTATATACTGTATGTTATTCATCCATAGTATTAGTTACATGGTTTTACTATTTATAAACTCTATATTTTATTAATAATATATATTTAACGCAGAGTAAATGAATACTTTTTCCTATCATTACCAAAATATAATTTTTAAGACATTTTAAAGTTATGATAATTAAAACTTTATACGATTTTAACAATCTAAATGTGTGCACAATCTAATATTTATGCCAAAATTCAATCGGTTTGATTAATGTAGCGTGCAATATTGTTTTGATGGATATCGCTACCGATTCTGATTCAGTTCAACTGATCTATGATGTGTTGATAATAGACATTGGGAGCTGTGAAGTCTTCCATATTTACATTTTTAAATTTTAAATCGAAAAAAATAGATATATTTACAGGCGCGCAAATGATGATGGATCCGAAAATTGTGGGTGTTGAGGCCAAATCGTGAAAAATCGGCAATCGTTTAAATAAATTCTTGAAAAAAATTAAAATCTTGCGTTCAATTAGCGTTTTTTTAGTATCCGAATCGTCTGCTCTTGGAATTAATCGTGGACGAAATTCAGTCAAACTTCCCGAAATACATTAACGTCAGTTTCTTGAAAGTTGTCATTTTGCTTTTGATGATGTGTAGCGTGTGATTGCATCTTCTGTCGCCGAGGAAATGTTTTGTAGAGAATTTATTTTGATTTTGAAACAGGAAAAAGTCACTCTAGGACTGATAGATAATATGCCATCTGAAACAGATGGAAATAATCTGGATACATAGAAATATACCGAGAATTTCGATGATTTTTTTTTTCATATTCGATCAGCTCGATTTTCCAAGAATTCGATTACGATACGTTTTATCTACATATTTCGGTTTGATGTACTGATTTTTAATTGTGATTAATTGTGGCGTTAAACGGGGTAACGTGTGTGAAATTCCATTATCCGGCTAATGAACCGGTTAATTAAGTTTGGTCATTACTAGGTTCAATTAGTGTCAATTGAATTTTTAATTACGGGACAAATTAAATGGATGAAATCGTTTAATAATTCCTCATATCTCGGCGACACGTGTTTGAATGAGTTTCTCAATTATTTTATGATCAGTGTTTCTCAATAAAAAAAATACTGGAGATAATGAAACGGATTCTGATTTAAAGTATTAATAAAATTTAGTATAAACACGTTTATCTAATGTTACGTTCATGGAAAAATTATTACATTATTCATTTCATTTTAGTTTATTAAAATAAACTATACGTTCCATTGAATATGGCGTAATTTAACGTTTTTCAGAATTTTAATACGTAAGAGTTTATTCTGGCAATTTTAATTGGCTTTAAATGTTTTCTTCGGATCTATTAACTGATTTTGAATCATTTTCACACTCGTTGGTCAGTGACTTTCTCTGAAATACTGGAATATTACGCATGCACAGGAATCCAGACTGATGTCAGTTCTGATAAAGATCTATTTCTTTAGCTCTCATTCATCGAAATGATTATTTAAAAAAAAGATTAGTAGTATATGAATTTTTTTAACAAAATTTTATTGTCTTGAGGAATGATTTTTATTTTTTTCCATGGATGTAAAATTAAAGAAACAATATATGACTGTCATTTTATTAATTTATTTACAGAATCCAATGCTCAAAATTTAGACTCAATTAGCCTAATTACACTTTGCCTAAACAAACGTGTTGATAAACACTGGGATGGATAAAAAAAAATGCAGACCGAGGACGAGTCTCTTGACTCAGCATTAAAAATATTCCCACAAGGACCAGAACAATGGAGAGTTGATGAACTTTCGAAGCTGTTTTCACACGTATACCAATTTTGTAACCTCGCTTTTCATTTTGCATCGCACAAACAATAAATAATTTGCAAATCCGCAGACACTTTATGCGATTCGAATTACGAGTTTTTAAAAATTTCACGGCAATTTAAGCCGACAATAAAAACGAGTTTAATCTTTGGCATCGCGCGTCATTACGTCGAACTTTATCCGAGCCTGAAATTGACGCGGTGATGGATGGGCGCATCCCGAACAACACGGTCTCGGTTACATCCCGGGGGAATACGCGTTGAAAGAATTTAAAATAAGACGTTTAAACCAACTCGTTTTATTCGTATTGGATGCATAAACTTTTGGCTTTAGTCAAATTTTAATTGTATTATGGCCGGGAGACACATTCTGACTGACGCACGCGTTAAAAATGTCTGGAATTTACTAGAGTTCTAAATTCAGCGGAAGTGCGTTAGCGTCATTCGAGATGCTTCTTGACGACTTGGGAATGAAATTTATATGTATTTTGAGATGCGCTATTAATTTTGTATTCGAGAATAATTTCGTCATTTAATATTGTCATTAACACTAGTGTTATAGTATACACTAGTGCTATAATTCGATATATTATATATTCAACTCATTTTTTACATGGTAGATTCGTTCCACCAATAACCTACATTTAAAAAAATGTGTTAATTGATCCTTCACGGTGGCTAGAAACCAACGGCTTTGGCCGATGGGGTCTATTTTGTATGAAAATAGACCCCAAGCATTTTAAGTCAATATATTGATAAATTTTTCATTAATATATTGACAATATACAAATTAATTCGACGTAGAGCTCCCCTCTCACTTTGATACGTGTGCAACGCGATGTTTTTTCTCTCTTGCATCCGGTACGGAGCGAATAGAAACGCATATTGTTGTTTTTTTTTTTTCGCAATTGCGTACAATAAAGGTCATTGATTATTTATAATATTTATTCATTAGACTTTTTAATACAAATACAAAAAGTTTGTGACATGTAGGATTTATATTAAAAGAGTTATTCGAGAAAAATCAAAAACATGGGGTCCCAAATAGTCTCATCGGCAAGGCTAGGTTAAAAAGGTAATAATGAAAACCTAATAAATAAATTATATAAAATATTATTCATAAATATGTGTTTTACTTAAGAAAAATATAATACTAACGACTATATAAACCCCTACAATAAAAAAAAACATTTTATGAAAAAGAATTAGGGTTTTAATCGATTTTTTTTCGATTTTTAAAAAGTTTAATAAAATAATCTTCCAGCGCCTGTGTGCGCCGCACAATATGGCCATATGGACGGCGCGCTCCTGACTGTATTTCTTATGATTAGTAAATCTGTTATCCACTTCTACCGTTTTTTGAGTTCTTAAAAAACTTATCGACCACGATTTCGCCTAAACACGCTTATTGATATATGTTCGTAAACATAATGGAGAACCGAATCTCAAAAAAAATATTTTATCTAAAAAATATCAGAAACCCCTGTCCATAAAATGTTCATACTTTGAGATTTTTATTGTTTCATAATCTAAAGCAGTGCTTCCCAATTACTTTCATGTCACGGCCCCCTTAATTTGAAAGAATTAATTCCCGCCCAAAAAAATAAATATTTTATAGTTTTATTAAGATTATTTGCCAATAATATTATTACAATTATAATACACATATTCAGCACAAAATCGTTTTAAAACCTTTTCGCGAGATAGCCATCGTACTTCACTATGATACAGTAAAACTCCGTGCACTGAATACATCTCTTTGCACAAAATGCTAAATAATCTTGTTTCTAATTTATTCTTATTTGTCATTATTTTTTTCTTTTATATTCTTATTTATTCTCATTTTATTATTATTTATTCTTATTTATCCTTGTTTTTTTTCTATTTTATTCTTATTTTTTTCTTATTTATTCTGATTTTATTATTATTTATTCTTATTTTTTTTTATTTATTCTGATTTTATTATTTTCATTCTTATTTTTTCATTTAAATTATTTATTTTGATTTTAATTTATTTATGCTGATAAATGGCCTAGTCTCGATACTTTCGCTCCTCTCCCTTCTTTCTAGAGAATATCTTTCCCATTATGAAAAGATTAATAATGTGCGGGGTTAATGATCGCTACTTGTCACTTGTGACTCGTTATAAGCAGATAACCCTTAGCGAAGAGGAAACCGAATACCGAAGCAAACCCCCTCCTACTTGCTTGGACGCAGTCAAGAGTACAATAATTTTACTACAATAATTTGAAAAAACAGGGCGATATCCAAAAAGCCAAAAAAGCGTTTAGTGCAGAGCCTGGTATTCTCAATTTTTAATTACGGCGTAGAAACCTGGACCATAAAGGAAAACATGAAAAAGAAAATTGACGCCTTTGAAATGTGGTGCTGGCGACGTCTGGTGAGAATACCATGGACCGTTAAACGCACAAATGTGTCTGTCCTAAAAGAAATAGGGAGTTACAATCTCGCCAGAAGAAACGATAGCCTAGAGAAGCTCGTCGCGCTTGGAAATGTATAAGGGCACAGGGGAAGGGGCAGGACGCCCCACCCTCTGGAATGACTAAGTGAAGACGGGATGCATAATGCAGAAGACTAAAGAAAACCCTACATCCTCATAGCCTCTACATGCCTATACCTGTAGTGCCACTATTAAGCTTCATAATAAGTACTTGTGTTAGATCTTGTTCTTGAGTGATACCCTTCATCCATCTTAGCGTTCTTATATGCGCGGCGTGAAGCTTTTATGTAATTTATTGATCCTCCACACCTTACAATGCTATGTGGATATGCGTTTTCATTGCGTCGATAAGGAAAATTATCTGTATTTTTGTATTTTGACTTGGCCGGTAACGTATGTGCACACGTATCAGTGGCTCGGCGAGCTCAGCAGTAATTATTGTCAGGCGGACGCATCAGTTGTTTGGTTCGCGCGTTAATTTCGCAGTGTCAAAAGAGACACGGCTGCCAACTGTGACACCGCGACGCCAGTTGACAAACCTTGCCAGCCAGCGACCACGGGCGAGCACGTGGTGGCATCACGCGTGAAAATAAACCGTGACGAGCCGAGCCACGTCATTTTTACAACTTTCTTCCGGACGACGCTGCTGGCAACACCCATCATCGCCATCGTGACACGGCGGTAACCAACCGACACATCAAAATCATTTTTTTTACCCACTATCTTCCCCCCGCCATCCTCTACCCCCCCCGCCATCCCCACCGGCGACTTCTCGATCCATTCTCTAATCTTTTCGAATTGGCGGGCGTAAAACAATCCGCAAATAGATCCACGCTCATTTTCTAAATACATCAACACTCCGCCGACATTTCGCTAATAATCCATCGGTGTTTTATCTCGTCATCTGTGAAATGTTACGCAAATTGTCCGGTTTCTCCATTGGCTGCAATGAGTTATTGTGCGTTTCCGCCCTGATTTTTATTTACACGTGTTCTGTGGTGTCAAACAAAATTGTGTGTTTGATACAACTTTTTGGCCGAACGTCTAAATATAACAATTTAATTAAACCCAATATGAATAATCAACCTTGATATTTGGGTAATTCATGTTGATATTCTGATATATTTCTGTGAAATGCTGCCAAGAAAGGATTACTTCAGTTGCGGTCCATCATTGGTTTTAGTGCACAAACTACTGTTATACAATAAATACTTATACATGACCAGTGTAATGGCTTGTAGGTAACATGCATATTATTTCAATAATGTTAGTTAACCGCAACCGATCTAAGTTAGTGGTCGGATAGGTGTCTGATGTAAAATATAAATTCAGGGAATTCTTTATAACACTGGCCAGGGTGTATGTAAGAGGAAGATACCCATTATCTCAGCATGTTAATACAAAATATTTAATCCAACTGAAATAATATTAAAATTAACCAGTGTCGTGGTTTGACACTGGGGGAATGTAAGTGTGAGGGACTTATTTCCCTTGCATCTTTAGAATCTTTATATGGGTGAATGGCTCTTGGGAATCTTTTTGTTATGCCTATATTATTCGCAATAATACTTCATTATTTGTGTTCAGTTCTTTAAAGATCGTGAGCATCCATAGAGTTCGATGCTACTAACTCCACCATTACATCTCGAATTTTGCTCCATCTGCTTCTTCTATTCTACGATTCTACTTTCTGGATGGTGGATATACCTCCAAGTTGTCTTCTAAAACAGAAATAATTAAACTTCCCCCACACCTCGATGTATACTTCTAAGATGTCTTGATTATTCAAATCTCATTTTACATCAGATCCTTCATGTCCGAGGATCGTGTTCGTTTTTGATATACTGAGAATAGCTAGATTTGGTCTCCAGTGGACCCACCACGTGCCAAGGATGTGGACAGTCAGTGGCATAAAAGATTACAGTCAACAATCTTCCTGTCACCAAGGAAGACCAAGGGTGAGGTGGTTGGACAGTATACAGAGGAATTCTGTATCGTTGAGGCTAACCGGAAGATGGAGCGACGTGGCTGCAGATCGAATGAGATGGAGAATGATGCTGTATATAGCCAGGGCTCTACACTAGGACTAGCAAAATTTATTATTTTCTAACATCCCAGATGCTAGATTATACCAACCTAGCATTTCTACCTTAGCACTCAAGCACCCGCTGTTTTCAGGAGAAACTTACACCTAAACCCGCATCTTTTTATCGATCTTGCGATTTTGCGCGGCTCTGTAAAAAAAGTGCTCAATAACTTTTTCCTTTTGGAGATAATTTGGCCAAAAGAGAAGTATTATACGTATAGTATACTTATATTAAAATATTTTGATAAGAAATAAAATTTAGGAGCTGGGAAAATGATGATTTATTGTATTTTAGACGATAAAAAAAAATAGATATCTTTATGTAGTATGTAGGCAATTTCAGCTTTGTAACAAATGATGTGACGGGTTGTACCATCTAAATATTCCAAAAAAGTTATTTTGTTGAATGGATAAACAAAAACCTAAATTCGTTACAGTCGATGTGTAAGTACTGGAAAGTTTTCGATCCAAATAATCTATTATTTCAAGGATAGTTTTTAACCATAAATAAAAACATATGTCATATATTTTACAAAGGGTGTCCAGTCGTAAAACTTCAAAAGAAAGCCTTTTGTAGCACATTAGATAACACGTTTCGTGTGAACCCGCGTTAGTGCGGGAGCGGGTGTTTACGTTTACGAAAATTTCCGCACTAACGCGGGACCGGGTCCTTGAGTGTTAAGTTGATCGCAATGAACGTTATTATAAACGAACATTTTCACTTTCACACAGTTATGATCGAAAGTCTAATTTATTTAAGACTTCTTTTTAGAGTAGAAACTATCCAAGGATTTTTCAACATGCGTTGGAGTACCATAGTTAGAAGGCTTCAATTACTAGCTTCATATTTAACCCCGTGGTATAGGTTTTCACGTCATGTATGAGAATAAAGAATATCTAACTTTGCACCAAAAGTTTTCTTTTAGTGTTGATGGATAAGGACTTAGTCGAAAGTTTGGCTTTCCTCCATAAGTGTGTCTATTTTTGGTAAGCTGGAATAATTCTGGGTTTCCCAATCCGGTACAGTTACAAACGTTGCGGAGCTATGACAGCTTCTTTCTCATCAACAACCATTTACCTTACACTTTGCCTTCCATGATTGCATTTGCAGATGGCGAACATCGAATCCGTCCAAAAAAAAGTATCCAAAGTACAGAATTTTACGATTATTACGATCTCCAGAGGCTCCTGCTCCTTGTGATTAAAGTTGGAGTACGGTTGTATTCTTGACGAGTTACGTCCATGTAAAGGTAGCACTGCATTTCAAATGCTTCCAGTCGGCCATTGTTCGGTTATTTTACTCATCCGAATTCTTCTACTTACACTTCTGTAGGCTATTTTTCTTCTAGCGAAATTCCCAAGTATCAAAGAATTCTTTTAAAGAAAGATGACTAAGCATCTATGGTACGTTTAGTAATCCTCGCTTTAGGTTTCAACACCTTTTATAAAAATGGAGAACGACAAACGTTTTACTAAACGATTCTTAACCTATTATATTTAAATTTTGGTATTCTGAGCGGTTAAGCCATTATTTCTTCGTTAATTTCGTGTCAACTGATGCTGCGTTGTCGATTAAAGCCCTGTCAAGCATAACTTCTTCAATTAGAGATTCATTTACTTGCCATCTGGATCTCGCCTTCTAAATTTTCGTGGGCGTTTTCTATTGTAGCTATATTCGTCACATACGCTAGATAGATATATTTAGAGTATACAGTTTTTATCATTTATCAGAAGAGTTAGTAAATGTGTTTTAGGGCAAAAAACCAAATTAGATTTTGTCGCCGATTGGCGACACCTGGCACGCGGCTGTCCTTGTCCACCAGCATTAGACATGCGGACACGCTCATGAATAAATCTATAGATGGTGCACCTAAAATAGATCGGATATTGGCTCGTGGTGTGAAGGAAACACCAGTTGTAAACGACGGGAAAATACATTCTGGACAATACCGGGCTCTAGCCCAAGTCAAGGAACTGCGAAACGATCCGATTTCGCCGGCGTAATTCCCGGTGCGATTAGACAATCGGAAAACCGTTGAATGCGGGGTCGACGACCCAAAAAAAAATTTCGAACAAATTAAAAAAATGTGTATACAATAAATTAGCGAATGAAAACATCATATTTGCTCACGTCAGTCGATGTCAAAGCGCGCCAAAAATTCGCATCATTTGCTAGAAGATTTTTCATTCGATACGCCGGGTCCGGGAAATGTCACTGTATACGAGTTGGAAATTAAAGTGTATTCTTAATTAATCACTAGAGTACATAATCGGCATGCTTTTCCTCGTATTTGATAATTTTTTTATTTTTTTTTCAGAAGCTCTCTTTGACGTCTTAGTTTGACCTAAATTTGACATTTTTAAATTGGCGTATTTTTAAAATATTCACATCAATGCGATAATAATTTATTGAATCTAATGTAATAAATTAAAATGTGGCAGTTGCAGACTTTGGTCGCTTTCACTTATCGGTGATATTTGGCATCGATTCACCGGATTTTCCTGTCTCGAGTGTCAGTCAATGGATTTTTTTTATGACTTTAAATTTGTCAACCAACTAATTTGATGTATATATATTGCAATATTAAACGTATCGATCGAGGATTTGCGTAGATAAACCTTGACGAATTTTTTTAGCTTGATCTATATTTTGCTCCGAAATGGAAAAGTTCACTCAACACTAATATTAATCAAAGCGACTAAATAACCAGAATGACGTAAGCCCCTCGAAAGAAAAACGTATCGGCGTTGTATAATTTCGCAATTATAAATGGACTCACTTAAAAAAATAGGATGATAATTTGGGACCATTACTGTAATGACCCAATTCAGTATATATATTTTTTTTAATAGCAAGTTAATCAGAATTGGGACTCTGATGTGAGCAGATGGTTTGGTGCGAAAGACGTCATCGGTTCGCATCTGGTCTAGGCCTTTAGTACAAATTCCCAAGAAAATAACTCGCCAATGATTTTATTAAAACAATATTTATTTCCGACAGGGAGTTTTCCAAACGAGCTGATTTTTCCTTCGCGCTAACGATATGTTGATGTTTTTCCCGATGAACAAATAAATTAATAATAACGTATTTTTTATTTTCAGATCAACCCTAAATCTGAAGATCTTCAAGGGATTGTGTCCACGATTGTATTTAAATATATAACTGTGTGTATGTGCGTTGTAAATGATTTTGTGATTCTTAATACAAAAGTGCAAAATGAAAAAACGAAAAAGTGTACGACAATAGTGACTTTTGACAAATATGAAAATTTCTTGGCGATGCTGAAAGCTGTTTGAGTCACACGCGGGATCCTGGATGATTCATATTGATGGTGTCTGAGAACGCGCTGAGCCTTTCGGTGTCCCTGAAGAATTTCACTAAGTCATCACTAATGGGAATCCAAGTTCATAATCCTCTGCACTCGCACGTAAACAGTAAGAATCTTCACTATCAATTCATTCACTAACAATCATTATATAAAAATCATTCTCTATCGCATTACACAACATTTGAGAACATTAGCAAATTATTTCTGCGCGTATATTTTTAACTTATCCCCATCATTGATTTTTCATATAATTTATGTCTCTGGAGCGGATGTTATTGTTATTTCCATACGTCAAAATAAATTATTCGCTAGTGAAAACATATTTTTCGACGTGTCGCATTGGAAAATCCGGTATAATGCAATCCAATCAGTATCGCAAAATCAAAATCGACCGACACTTCTTGTTTCGAAAGCTTTTATGGTTTCGATAATTTCAATATAAATCGTATTTATCGCCGCAATTTATCGCCGCCATAAAACTGGACCAATGACGTCTTTATAAAGAATACGTTTTTATCGCAAATTTTCATACGCGGTCGTAAATATTTTTATTCGCCATCGGTGAAACTTATTGGAACTGAAATTGCTAAAAATACGAACTTTATAACTTTTGGCAGTCTACCATTTTGATAGATTTTGGGATTTTTGATAGTAATTCAACGCGTATACTTTAAAAACAATACTTGTTTAAACAACGAATATTTTTAATTGAAATCATCATTGACGATCTGCCAAAAATAATAGCGAATCTTTTATTAATCTAATACTGTTTTTCTTCAATAAAAATTTTCAAATGGTATACCTATCCTTTAATAAATAATATATACGAGATATATTTATAAAAAAGTTACGCAATTTTAATGATTCAATTTATGTATAAGAAAATAGATCTTTTGATATTCACAAAAAATCGATTTTCTTGAAAATGCGCTGAAAATTCATCTGGCGGCGATCATAAAATTTTCCGTCTCGATTATCGACGAGGTAAAGCAGATCCCTGCTATTAATTTCCAGACATAAATGGAGATGGCGTCTCGATTCCGTTTTCCTCCGATCGAATTTTGAATGTCTGCCAAGATGTCTGACTTTGTGGGAAAATCTCGCATTAAAAAAAAAATGCGTCTACCAATTTTTAGCACCGAATTGCACATGTTTATGTTGCGAAATTGTGCAAAAATAAATATTTAAATATTATCGGCGTATTGCACAATTGACGATCGGGATGATCTTGAATTTGCACGCACCCGTTTCATGGCCGCGTTTATTTCGATTTTCCGGTTGATTATGCAAATGATGCCGGCGCTTTCCCGTGCAAATATAGGTCAGAGTTGTCCTCTAAAATCTGGTCTTAATTAATTGTTGTAAGGCGGCCGCCCACGGGAACTCGTCGTCGTTTACCAGGATTTGTTTAGTCAACACCGTCGCTAAAGCCGTTACTACGGTCGTTATGTGTCGTTACATTGTGCGTATTCAAATTTAGAAGCGAAATAACGACGAGCTTTAACGACAGCATCAATATTATGGACTAATTGTTTCGTCTTGGCTCGGCCGTGTTCGAAATTTATGTGAAGCAGGATTTATGCATTTCACGTATGTGGATGTGATGTATTATTAGGGGAAGAATGTTTCAATTTGCGCTTTTCGATTATTTTTTTTCATCAAAATTTCAAGAATTTGTCAACAGAAAATCTTTATTTTTTCAATATTTTTGTTGGCCCTTTCAAAGTAGTCTTCATTCAAGACCCTCAAGGTTCGATGACGACAAAATCTCTAATTAAATTCGATCCATGTTAAACTATAGAGAAATTTTTACAAATAATCTCATCTTCAGCATCGAAATATATCTTCTTTTTTTGATTTTTTTGCAACAAAATAATTTCCAAGAAATAAACACCAGTTCCAATCCCAAAGCCAGTAACGTCGTAAGGTTATGTTATGCATTTGATGAACTATGAGTGGAGTTATTCACTATGGATTATTAAAACTAGGTGAAATCATAACTGTGTATTGTCGAGAATTAGTCACATTGAATTAAAAGCTGCAGGAAAATATCAGAATTTATCTAGTAGAAAAAGATTTCACGAAAATAAAATCACTGATAAAAAAAATAAATAACTGAATTTGGAAGTACTTTCGCATCCCCTGTATTCGCCAAACACATGCATTGTATAATAAAACAAGTAGTACAAATGTAGATGAAATTTAAAGTCATATCGGTTCATATTATGCATCGAAGCTTTCTAGCTTTCATAAGACGGGGATTGAAAAGTTACATGAGAGACGAGATATGATAGTTTGAAGATAATTGAATATAATCAATTTTATGCTTTATAAAAAAACAAGGATTTCATTCTGAATTACTTAACTCATTGTCTACGGGGGACGTAGATTCCACGTAAAAAGCGATTTTGCGTATGTCCGGGGCGCGCACATCACACACTAGACACAAATATTTTTTATGACAAATGAGATTAGTGGATATAAAACCATTTATTAGAAATAATTTATAGCTCTTTAACAGGAAGGAGTGTGTTTAGAAATTGCTAATTTTTGTCGGTAATCGATTAATGTTTCATATTTACCGATAAAAAAATGATAATTTATTTATTTAACATTCAAACGTATTCAACATTGAAAACACAGTTCAATATCTTGTTTATTAAAAGAGTTATGATTTATTTTGTAAAAAACGACGTTTCATTAAATTTCTTCGAATTTTAATGCCCCAGCAAATGTTTGACTGCGATTCACCCCGTAGACAATGTATTAATAGTAGATATTTATGAAAATCTCTTAGTTGCTATTCCATATTTTTCTCGATTCTAGTCAAAGTGGAGAAAACACACAACTCCTCAATCGACCTAGTTACTATCTTCTTCATGGTAGTCTCGAGCTGAAGAATTGATCCTTGAAGTGCCGGATAAAAGTATCTTGGAGGATATGGTGATCTATAAAACAGCATTGACGTCTGGTTCCTCTCTTTAAGAACATTAATCAGTATTATGGTAACATGATAATGTAAGTTAATCGCAACTGTGCTAAGTTAGTAGTCGGTGTCCGACGAAAACTATTAATTCAGGGAATTCTTTATAACACCTCCAGGGGGTATGTAAGAGAAAGAGACCTATTACCTCCTCATTTTTTATAAAAATAATTATGTAGGTCAATTGACGCTTTGAAATTAATTAATTTAATGCCATCTATCCTTGGTTGAATAAATAATTATAAACAAATAATATAAATTTCAAACAAACTGAAATAATATTAAAAATTAACCAGTGTCGTGTTTTGACACTGGGGGTAATATAAGTGGGAGAGACTCATTCTCCTTGTACCTTTAGAATCTTTACATTGGCGAATGGGTCTTTGGAATCTTTCTGTTAAGCCATCTATCCATCGTTGTCAAAATAAATAAATAAAGTAAAAATGATGAAGATCAATAAAAGCTTACTTCATAAGGCAGAGTATGATGTCAGAGTAAATATTAACATAAGGCAGAGTAAATTCTGCGAAAGCGCAGAAATAAGACAATATTCGAGGAAATAAGTACGTAAACTACCGGAGAAGTAACGAGTATGCGAGAAAGCAGTTTCTGCAAATGATAGTAATTAGACTTGGAGAAAGATGACCTTAAAAACGGTGGGGAGAGGTCTTTAAATCTTGAAAACCTGGCGATCCAATTGTCGTGGAATAACTCGATCCCAAGTAATAGAAAAAGGGAAGAAACAAATAGTTAGAATATAGAAGCCGGAAGCTTTATTGGAATGAGCAGGTTTCGATGGTATAGACATGTGAAAAGAAGATCAGAGATATATGAGTGGAAGAATGTATTACATTTTTTTACGAAGAAGAAAGGAAGCAGACCAGCCTTCTACTAGGCGTTCTTGGATGATGTGTTAATTCTTGGCATGTTCCATCATTAAAAATTCAAATAAAAGCTTTTCGTAGCATTGCAGAGATCGGATCGGATTGGATCTTCAAGGAAAGTTTACTTTTACCAAAGAATTTCTCACCATTTCTTACGTGTCATTATATATCCTATAATATCGACACACTTAGGGCTTTTATTGTTATCTTAATTTAAATCGGAACGGTAATAAATTTCAAAGTCTGAAAAAATGTTTATTAGGAGGTTACCTGGAATTCGTTGAAATTTTCTTACAGTATATTATTTGATAATATGAATACATCATCTGTTAGTTTAGAGTATTTCCATACTGACATAACATAATGTAGTATAAAACCATCATCGTGTGTTATCCAATACGTCGATATTATGTACATCCAGCGGTTGCCCACGTCAATGCGGTGTTCCCGGAAAAGCAAACAGGAATGCCGGGCGACGGGGGAAGCGCGAAAAGTTTGTCGACTAAAAGCATCGGTTTAATGTACTTCCAAGTGCATTCCGCGAGCATTGACGAGCATATGGAAAGAATCTGGTGATAGGTAATGTTCGTAAGCGACGAGACCGACCGAGAAGATCGCATCGAGGCGTCCGAAAATACACCGACTCGTGCTAAAATTATCGGACGGCACGCGGTTCCATCTGGATGAGGGACGGAGGAAGGAAGGGTACGGCCAGATATAAGACATTGTTACGGATCACCGCGAACGAGCTCGCAGGTCATGGACTGTCAATTGGTGGTAGGCGTTAAGGGGCGTTGCCATTTTACAGGGAAAACAATTAAAAGCCCTCAATCATGTAGATTTAAGAGTTTTTCAAAGATCTTGTTTTAGAGTGATAACCTTCTCCATGACCAATGATCGAAGTCCCTTTCTAGAAATAACAATAAAAGGTAAATTAAAAAGCAAGTGAAGATTGACTAAATGAAAGCCCTTTTGGTTAGGGAACAACTAGGCCGTTTTTGAAGTGACGTATAGTTAACCCTCCTATAGCGCTTCTTGCTACATAGCAGCGTGTGCGACAGCCCCTCCTATAGTGCTTCCTACTAGATCGCTGTTTGTGACAAATTACATATTCCGTAAATATCTAATACATCGTCACGTGAGAAAAAAGGTCAATGCCCTTCTGGTTGACAACAAAATATACCGCGTGCACGTGTACAAACTAAAAATATAAAAAGGTCATAAAAAAACATAAGCCCAAATTTTGTATGCCCTTAGTCTTCTACAGGAAGGTTTCTATAACGTGATTTTTTTTGTTATGCCATTTAGCTCTATCAACGATTTTGTCTTTATCTTCTCAATGTGATTATTATTCGTTAGTTAGTTTAGTTATTTTTCAAGAAAGTGTTAAAAGATTGAAGAAGAATTATTAAATTTAATAATACCTGAGGTTTATTCATGGACTATGGAACCGTTACTTTTTTCGGTTCAGTTTTGTTAAGGTTCAATTAAAAAAAAAATATGATTATTATTTGTGTTAAATTTTATAATAAACTTATTTTATAAACTATTTATAAATAACCATTATTTTTTCCGGTCCAGTTCCGGTTTTCGTTTCGCCAAAAATATCATTTGTAGCGGTTTTCGATTCAGTTCGATTACGGTTCCTATGCCTTAATAAAATATTTAAAAAATAATCACAGCTAAACCGAATCCTAAAACTTCGGTTTTCTTAGTTAATTGAACCGAAAGGAAAACCAAAAAAATAACGGTTGGAAGTCCTGGTTTTTCCAAATCAAATACAACCTTTTACAAATCAAATACAACTTTTTGCAAATCAAATTGAACCCTTTTGACAATTAAGTTAAACAATTAAATATTTTTCAATATATGTATATATATATATTATCAACTCCTTCAAAAATGTAAAAAAACGGGTTCCATTATATCTAGTACCCCGAATTTAAGTTTTCCCGCTAATTACGTTTTTTTTACCAGTTTTTTACCAAAAATTGGATTCCACTGTATTTAGTATCGCGATTGTAACCCTGAATTTACGTTTCGTCCTTTCTAGGGGAGCCCTTTCTGAGGAGGTCTTTCCCATGGTGAAAGGATTGCTTTTGCGCGACAGGGCTAATAATCACTTGCGACCGGCTACTTGAGACTCGTTTTGGGCAGATGTGCATATGTATGCCTGTGTATATCTACTTCGCTACTTGTCACTCGTGACTCGTTATAAGCAGATAACGCCTTAGTAAATAGAACAAACGAATACCGAGACAAACCCCCTCCTACTTGCCTGGACACAGTCGAGAGGGTACAATCCGATACCAACATGGTAGAAGATGTACGCCAAAGCCAGCAATGGCAAAGAGAGGGAAACTCTTTACGAAAAACCGCATACCAAGATGGCTCAGGTCCCCGCGGTATGGACACAAAAGGGCAGCCCTCACTTCACGTGTGAGACTCAGGTTCTTTTGGCTATAACTAACATGCGAGAGTTTGGTAGGCCCATACCCTCAAACCGGTGAGCCTTATGGCTGGCGATAGTGATGATGATGATATCTACATAGACGGCGGTAAGTTAGAACAAATTAATAGCTCTGGTTACCGGATAGTTTCAGAGCACCTGTTCTCACATTTGGCGGAAAGAAAAAGCTCGTGGTAGTGGGGTGGTGCCCATAAGAATAGCTGGCACGAAAAGGAGGTCATGTACTGCGCCAACCAACAGTAAATCGACCTTCTTTTCTTGAGGGCTAAAAAACCCAGGCAGCCCACATATTTTATGCGCTGGGGTATAAACTTCGGTGAATCTAAGCTCCTCATGTAGAGATGTACAAGTTCTTCTGGGGTTTCTCTGAATCAGAGAATTCAGGGCGTCATAAGGCACCCTGCCGTGAATTTCGTTCGACGAAATACGAACATTCTATCGTATAGCATTCGTATAACTAAGGTGCTACGTATGTGATGAGAATTTCTCAAGCAAAGGTCAACATTCTTGATGATCTCATACACACGTCCGATACATGTAAACTAATATAATTTAATCTTCCAAAACAAGGGATAGATATTTATATTTCGATATTATTTTAAAAAATAATCAACTTTGACTTGGACGTTAATGAATTGATTGAAAAGCTCTGCTACATTATTTAACAGTATATTTGCCAAGGAATTTCATCAGATGTTTCATTTCAGTATTTTTTTTTCGGCGAATAGTGACATCTAAGGAGGAGCATAAAAAGATAGAAAATATTTTATTCAGGAAACAAACCCGTTTTCCGCTCTATATATAAATTCGACTTTATTTACGTTCGGGTTTCAAATACATTTTCACACGCCATACATTGTGAAAATGTATTTTTTGCGCGATGATTTTCCATGGATTTTTTTGGCGTCTTCTCTTTCCCGTTACACTCCTCGTACATCTGTTGTCGGTTACGATAAATAACGTTTCTAGTACACCCGATAGTAAACAATATTTTTATGATGTAACACGCCTCGGGCGCGTAGTATTGTCGATTCTGCAAACGCCCAAATTCGGCCACGGTATAAATAGCGGAGTGATAAGAGCAGATGGTAATATTATATTCGTTATAAAACACGACAAAATGATTTAGACCTGCAATAACATTTTTTTTTATGTATCGGTAAAACATTGTGGCTTTCATCCAAGCATTTTAAAAATAAATTTATTTTCCATTATAAAAAAGCGATACAACTTAGAGAAAAACACTTTGGCGGCACTGGCTTTCGCATCAACAATGTTTATTCGCGTGGCCCACCAATAATTTGCTGCACTTGGTTGCAGCCGAAATGTCACCGCCAACTTTATTGGATGACTTGATGCGAATTTTTATTATTTAACCTTAAATCACAAACTATTTTTTAACATAAATTTAAATGATTTAAACTTTACTTTGAAGTCAGATTTAAATGTTTTATGAACATTTTTTCTTAATCTCGGTTGATGGCTTTTCGATTCAACGAATCTGGTTTTAATAACACGAAGAACTGATAAAAGAGTACAGCCGGTTATCAACAGTATATAATTATTAGTATATCGTACAATATGTTTTTTGACTTTGAAAAGTTGTTATTATCCCCTTACTTGGATAATGTGTCTGATTTTATAGTTTATTCCACGAAAAAGCTCAGTCAATTTAGGTAGAGTCAACCAGTATCGTCTTATCAAAATATTCATTTTTTTTTAAATATAACTTCATCAAAAAATATCTTTTTTGTCATGATTAAAGTCATTAAAATTATTGATAGTCTTTACTTTTTATATTTACATATTTATCTATGTTTAAAATCCCATTTTCAATTATTACCTTGCTGGAAGTATATAGTTAAGTGTTTTCCCGTTGCTGAACCATATTAGATTTTTCATTCCCTTACTTTAAAACTTTAAATTAAATTTTCGATATAGACTCGATAGTAGTTGACCTGAATTTTGACTTTAAATTATAATTGAAATTATCAACAATAGAGAATAGCTATAATTAAAAATTAACAGTTGGGGTTTGTAATTATTTGCTTTAAAATATCAGAGGGAACGGGAATTTCTTCATTATTTTCAGATGGTCTAGTTTGAGTAAGTCTTTTAAAAATTTTGGGAATTCCTTTATGATACTTCCTTGGGAATATGCATATGAGAGATTCATACCTTAGATTTTCTGTTGCGTCATGCATTACCAATAATAAATAAATTAGTTAATTAAGTACATAGCACAATCTGTAAAATTTTATCTGAACTAATCATTTAAAGAGAAAGGATACAAGGATCCTATCTCTAAGGCGAGAGCCTTATTCAGGCTTTTTTAAAAAAAATTTTAGACGCCTCTTCGTATTTTAAATTTGTTGGAATGATTTTTTAGTGTTTGGCTATATTTATTTATGTAGAACTCGATTTATTCTATCACAGAGGGGACTTTTAAATCATTTTTGATTATTTCGTACATATAAACTTAACTAACTTAAAATATCTAAACCCGAAATCGACGACAAACACTTGGGTCACTGCATGCTGCTTTTTTCAGCAAAGAACTAAATGCAATCGAGGCTACAAAAGCCATTAGCAAAATTTATAGTGAAGTTCTAAAATGCAATAGAGTCAATTCTGGTTTAGAAAGTTCAAATCGGATGAAAGGAGCCTGAAGGACATTTCCGGAAGCATACGACGGTCCGATTTTGATAAAGACACATTAAAACCTCCGCTTGATTCCGCTTCAAATCTTCGACGAATTAAGCCAGAAACTAGGATTTTCCTAGTCTATATTGCAGTTTTATGTAAAACACTCATTCCAACCCTTAAACCAGGATTAACATTACGTAAGGCTATTTTGTGCATATGTTAGGATATTGGACGGATCATTCACTTTAAATTATAAAAACCGAGCGAAAGAATAAAGACAGAGGTCTATTGTAAGAAATTTATGAAACTAGATCTGAAGTTGAAAGAAAAACATTCGAATAAAGACAACCGAATTGGAGTAACACGGCAACAAGACAACGAACGTCGTCATATAGAAAGAATGACCCGCGAAAAAAACCAAGTTTTACCATACTGCCGATATTTATCAGATCTCGATCCGTCTAACTATAAAATTTAAAATACACCAGCTTTTGGTAAAAAAAAAACCTTTAATTACTCTAACTATTATTCTAACAAAAATAATATTGAAAGTGTACAAAATAATTATAGTGGAAGTAATGTAAGTGGAAGAGTCCCATTATCTCTGCTTGTTTTATAAAAATATTATTTATGTGGGTAGTTTGGTGAGTAGGAATTAATTAATGTAATTCCATATTTCTTGCGTTTAATAAATATTGATAAAACAAATAATATAAATTTCAATCCAATTGAAATAATATTAAAAATTAATTTGTCGTGGTTTGACACTTGGGGGAATATTAGTGTGAGAGACTCATTTCCGTTGAATCTTTAGAGTCTTAGAATGTTCATCGAATCTTTATATGGATGAATGGCGATTTGGAATCTTTCTGTTATGCCATTCATCCATCGTAGTCAAATAAATAAATTAATTAATTTTAGCTTCGTAAAATGTTATTTCAAATATTATCAGGTCTGCAAGTTAGATTATACTTTTAATAATATGCGTAATAATGGAGAGACTTATTTGAAAACAGAAACCGACGCTTGCACGGTGCTAAAGTGTTCATCTCGCAGATACTAAATATCGGTTGATGGGCTCTTGCGGCTATCATCATCCTCTCCGTGCATAACACATACTGTTTTGATATATCCAACAGTCGTGGCCGTTGGATGACTTGGGCGATTGTTTGAAATACTTCAATCAAACACGTTCAAAACGATCAAATTCTAAGTGGAAATGGTAAACAAACTCGTTTTACAGATTTACGGCAAGTCAAATACTATATCGACGCGCATAGATTAGTAAATCATAAAATATTTTGATTTTATTTTGACATATTATTAACTTTATATTGATAGCAAATTCTAATCGTCGTATATTTTAAGCATAACGTATCATTGCGGCATACAGATAATTAACATTTATTTATTTGTGAAACAGTTAATAATTAAAGATACATATTTAAGCCAATGCGACTTTTAAAGAATAAATACAGCAAATTTAATATGTAGATACACATATCATGCAACTAACACTTATTTTTATATGATAATCATTTCATGAAACACTAATTATAAATAATTTCATTATGCACAATGTCGATGTAATGTGAAATGGACTGAAACCCTTTGCACCGTCGTCTCGCGAGACGCGTCGTACGAGTATACGGAGGTCCGGCGGAAGTCACCCTTGCAATTGTCACCTGCAGCCCTGCGCACACCTTGTCATTCCAAGTCCATAACTTAACTTCTTTCGCGCACCGTAAAAATAACAAGTGGAACAGCTATTTATAAGTCGTGTGTAAAACTTGAGAGCGGACGGTGGGGGGCGGTGGCACGCCAGTCTTAGCGGCGCGCGCGCGCGGGCTGACCTCCTCGGCCAGGGCTCAGCATCCGGCCACCCCCGCTCACCTGTCGGCCCTTCGGAGATCGTCTGCCACCCCGCGATCCTTCAGTCGTCCGCTTCTTGTGCTACCCTCGGCCAAAGTCGCGGGCTCTCGCGGCTCTCGCGTAAACAACCCAGGTGTACCGATGACAACACCGTGCCAATGAGACGCCGAGCCCGGGCCAATCAAGCAATCGAGTCGAGGAGGCAGAGGCGGACCCGCGATGGCCGAAGGCGGTAGGCGCGCTTCTAGCGAAAGCCCCGACGCCATGGGCAAGTCGCGAAAGCTGCGCAAGCCGACCAAGGAGCGATGGCTCCTCACCCGCAAGACATGGAAGTACATGGCGGACGCGGGCCGTCGGCTCATCCCCGACGGCGCCCTCAACAGGCCCGAGGACATCCCCAAGATCGAAGCCTACTTCCAAGAAGTATGCCAGAAGGAGCCCAAGTTTCTGCTGTGGAGGAAGAGCTCTTATCCCGGCGCCATCGGCTTCAGACCGCACAGACGCCGTCGCGACAGAACCAAAGGGGGTAGTTGCCGACAACCTAGTTCCGCGGACGAGGCCGAAGAATTGACGCCGCCGCCGAAAAAGCCGCCCGGAAACCTCATCATCACCCAAACGTCCGGCGGCAGATTCGATCTGACCAAACTGAAACACGACTTCTTAGCGCCGTCCACGTCCAAGGACCCCAAATCGATATTAAAATCTTCGGCGTCGTCCCCGCCCGAAGATCCCGAACAAATGGAACTTATCGACATGATACAGAAGTATTTAAACGTTCAGGACAAACCGCCGCCGCCCTCGGGCACGCCGGGATTTGATTATCAAGATTTGATCGATAAGCTGCAGCAGCATTTGGCACTCGTTTTCGGGAAGCAGAATGAGACCGAACGCAGCCGCAGAAATGCGCGCTCCAGCGTGCCGCTGGGAGATCCCGTCCAACGTTCCTTATTAGAAACTTTAAGTAGATATTATAGCAGATCGCCGAATCGCGATCACGTCATTCAAGATCTGTTGACGGATAGAAAACTTTTGAAAAAATTGTATTACGACTTGCGCCAAACGAAAGGCTTTAGAGGTTTGCGCAGTGGGGTGACTAATAGTAGTAATAGTGGTGGTTCGAATTCAGTGCATCAGTGGCGCGGATCGCTTCATCATACGAGGCGAGACGACGAATATGAGGAGGAGGACGACGAGGATTACAGAGAGGGTCCTTGGGAGAGGCCCAAGAGATCCGGAGGCGGAGGAGGTCCTCCTCCGCTGGTGGAAGTTTTAGGCGAAAGCGGCGAGCAACACGCCGAGACAGGGATTCAAACGGATTCTATCGAAGAGGACGCGTTACGAATTTTAAAGAACGAATTGCAGGAGAGGAGAAAGCAGAGACAGGCCGAGGAGGAGGCCGAGATGAAGGACATGAAGTCTGACGACAAAAAGTCGCCGCGAAGACGCAGCAGCGTCGATCACGACGACGTGTCCCAGTCGGTCAGCGACACCATAAAGCGTTATCTTAGAATGGCGCGCAAGAAGAGCGTGGACGCCGACAAGGCGGATAGATTCAAGCGGATCAACTACGATAAGAACTTGCGTAACATTAAGCCCCGCGGCGAGATCAGTAAGATCAGCGACGACGACGGACTGTGCAAGGGTTGTCAGACGGAGGAGGAGTGGCTGGACACGTTCGAGGCCGCGGCCCCCAGCGCCTCGCCGGGGGTGGAGCGCGGGGGCGCCGGCTCCTTCCTGTCGCAGCTGCTGCACGGTGGCCGCGACAGGAGCGCCGGCGCCGCCAGTGCCTCGGGCTCAGTGAATTCGTCTCCCACAGGTGGCGGGGTGATGCAGAAGTCGCGCTCCTCCAGCAGTGTGGTGCAGCACGTGAGCAGGCGCATCTGGAGGGCTCGCAGCAAGAGCAGAGGACCTCCCACCCAGACCACCTCTTGGTTACCGCAGGTCAGTGCACTTTTTTAATTCAACATTATTCAACGAATCGATTATACAATGTTGTGCCGAAGCTCGGTGTCACAACGAAAGACCTTGAACCCCATCGGGGGTACATATAAATAAAGATGATATCAATGATGAAAAAAAAATCAATGAAAATCAAATATCCTGCGCCCACTCCGCAACAATTTTCAGAATCGTTCCACATAATATTTCGGGGATTGTAAATTTTGTCATCTCATTATCTGGCTTCGAAAATAATACGCTACAGTCACTCCCCGTTGACAGTTGTATTGTTATTCTCCTACAATGCAATAAAAATATTGAACACATTATGTCGTTCGTGTTGAATTAAAAAAAATATCTAAGAGATTAAGTTCTGAAAATAGATCAGATCAGTCGGAGTGTTGACATAAAGCCAAGTTCAGTTACGAGCTTCATTAATTATATTCAAGTCCGGCCCAATCGTTTATATTCCTATTATTTTGATCTTCAAAATGATATACTTGGTCAAATTCTATATGCATATCAATTAACTTTTTATGGCCATAAATATTTCATATCGCAGAGAAAGAATTTTCCATGTAAACAGAATATGATTTATAATCCCCTGAATATATCCAAATGATTCCAAATCAATTGGAAAACAACCGTTTCATAAATTATTACGCATAGAAAATTAGTCAACTAATCTATATATATAGTAAGAGGTGCCGCTTTTTACATGACATTGATTTGAAATATCATGATTGTATAGTTGATAAATATTTTTTGTTTATCTATTGTATATCCCAATATGCATTTTTGAAGTAAATTGTGTCGCCTTTTATTTTCGTGCTATTTTTCTTCGGTTATATTTACTTGTTGGTGTTACAACACCGGAAAGCGAAGAGCAGGCGAATGGATTTAGAAGCGTTGTTGCATCACACGCCATTATAAGGCGGCTATTTGTGAAAGGGAGGGAAATGGACTTTTACTCTGAAACGTGTTGTGACCCTAAGAATGGACCACTTAACATTGAAACAAATCCCCATATTACATTGAAAACATGAGGAAAGTAATAAACTTTCTTCGCTCAGTGTTTAAACGAATTTTTATTTGATTTTTACAGCGGTATAAATTAGCTTTTTTACTATCGAAGCAAATTTAGAACAGATTGAATATAATATATAGGATAAATAAAGTTTACCAATATTTAAATGAATTACCAAACTGTATATTGGGTTGTGGCTTTCTGGTTATTCTGACTCTTGTTAATTTTAATTTTTATGACAAAATTTTTAATAAATTTTCCAAAATGCTTTTAAAATGTGACATATATTAAGGCGCTCTAGAAAATTCTTATTATATATTTATTTAGCATATAAATCTAAATGTACACGGACTGTATATTAACATTTTCCATTTTGTGGGCCAGACATATTGGCCCAAAAGAATTTTTAGCCAAAATATTGAACCACGTTTTTTATTTATCTATTAAAAAAATGTATTTTATTAAATAGGATATCAGATCAAACCCTATAGACGTTTCTAATTCATTTTACCAATGATTTTTTTTTTATATATTCATAAAGTTAAATCAAAGTGTGTAGAACGGACATTCGACCAAAATTTTTTCACCAAATTTGACTTCCACCAAAATTTCCACCAAATTTGAATTTTTTGACCAATTTTTTTATCGAAAGGATTAATTTTGTATGATTTAATATACACCACGATTTACGTGGTACCCATTTTACGCGGTTTCACTTTTACACGGTCAGAAAAAACAATATTTTTTTTAAGAAATCAAACATATTTTGTGGCAAGTG
>JAGXCT010035640.1:0-16162 GCA_022495035.1 Philopotamus ludificatus | reverse complement strand
GAAGTCTCGATTTACGCGTTTGTTTCTTGGAACGTATCTATCGCGTAAATCGAGGTATATATATATGAATAGAAAATATTCAAGAAAATTCCATCAAGCTTTAAAAATATATATTGTCATATCTTTGAATATTATATATTGTCCAATGGAAATTAATTTTTCATTAGTTCTCCTAGTAAATATTGGTAAGAGTTAATTTGAATATACTTTTTTGAATTCTGGAAGTATCTAATTGTTGCTCGATTCTCTAACATCTAAAAATGCAAATAATTCGGATCGTATTGTCTAAGAAAATTACAACACTATAATAGATGAAAATGAGGAAAAATATGGAAAACTTGTGAATGATAGCTTTACGTAGTTTTAATTTCGTTGACTGTGTGAGTCATATTGTTATAATTTTAATATTGTTATGATGGTACACTAGATCCTGACGTATCTTGACATTGGTAGCTATATTAAATGCTTAATTTATTGTTGACTATTGAAAAGATTGAAAATATTTTGTATTCAAGTTTGCTCGGTGATTAATATGTGGGAAATATGAGAGAAGTGTTGGCCAAAAACAATACTTTTATGATGAATCAGTCTCCGTATTCGTCAGAAATTGCCCACCACGTATTTTTCAAATCAAATGTCATATTTAGGATTAGATTTACTTATTAATCTGCAGTTTAATTCAAATAAAATTGTAGATCTTTTAATTTATGTGATTTCTTAAGAAAACAAATCATACTGAATAGCTCTATTAACGATGTATTGTTGTAGTTTATGTTAACTAACAACATATTTATAATAATATAAAGATATTTTTTTAATTTGCGGTATATTTGACTTGCAAATTATATTTTGAATGTGAATTCAGTATTTTTTTAAAATACTTAATGAATGAAATTGATAAATACTGAAAGCTAAAACGCAAAGTGTCCGAAAATTGTTTTCATGTTGATATGTCACGTCTTGAAGATTTAATCTCGGGTTGCTAACGCCCGTTGAAAAATATATTTTTTGTCAGAGAGTCATATCATGCGCGACACGTGTCAAATTTTCATTCGCGATTTTTGTATACAGTTTGAGAAACCGTTAAAAAGAGCGAAATCACTTTCGCCAACACGTGCGGTTTTTCCGCCGTATCAAAGGCTCGTTAAATTTTTACTATTATTGCCGCAACGCTATATATACCCTAACTTCGTAGCGAAAAAATATTTTTGCACATTTTCAAATGATTGAAAAGTTTTTACGATAGCGCGCGCATTTATTTTGAACGATTGCAAAACTATATTGAATGAATGTGGGCGTTCGCAAATATTCAATTGACTGATACGTGTTTATTAAGAGCACTCGGATTATTTCTCTTTTATGTTTGGAAAAAGAATAATAATTATTTTATTTTGTGTTGACTCTTGTCAGGAGACGCGTAATAAATTCGAGTAAACGTTAGTATATTTTAATCTTCATAAATCGTATTGTGACACGGTTGAACTTTGACTAAAAAAAATAAATAGAGCTTTTAACTTACGGAAAATAGTCGAAAATATAATTTGATGAATGGCTTCTGATATTTTTCATGGATATTATGCAGTTTTTTTTGTATAATAAGGCGCTCGATGCCATTTGTCAAAATATATTATATAATTAATAAATATGCAATTATATTTAATATATGTTTTCGTCAAAGTAAATTTTGAAATGACAACAGTGTATTGCGTCCATATAAAAAAATCGCGAAAATTCTACGTGTTCTGTAATATTTTGAATCATCTCATTGTTCAGACATCTTGTCTCGCTGCCAAATTGGTTTTGGGTTAAGTCTAATGTCTACTTGAATTGAAGTGATGACATTGATGACTGAATTGACTACTGATTCATTTAAATTTTTGCGCTTCTACATATTATATCACGTGTAACCGAAGAGCATGCTCCACTTTTTTCTCGCAGAACACAGATAAGACATTCGGACATGATGGTAAGTGTTATCGCCGGTGACAAGAATCGATACCGCGAACACGCTTCAATCCGCGTGACGTCAATGATGCGAGATACGCTTGCTATTCCCGTCTATGTGCGGGATGTGTCATGGATCCATAGATCTCTAGTTCGTTGTTGGATCGATGATCGTAAATGTATCATTCTAAGTAACGCCGTGATGGAATCGATTTTTAGTGTGATGCTCTACCGAAATACATTTTCAGTGTGATTGCCTGCTCTATTTCAGTCTATATTAAACGCTATCTACGACCGCGGAGTATGTTAAGATTTTGAGTTTACGCGAATCGTGTAAATTCGCAAAACAACACATAATTTTTCCGTACGCATATTTATTTTTTCGGCGTTTTAATATTACTATGCGGTAAACAGTGATTCAAAATAAAATAATCAATACAATAATTTATACAGATTTTAAAGTAAACGATAATCGAGTGTTGAAACATTACCGAGCATCAATTTTGTAACACGCGTCTGTTTAAAATATTTTCGGACGAGAGGATTTTCCGATTTTCCGATTTTTTTTGTGTATGCGATTATGGAGGATGGGATTGCTATAGTTTGCTCTTTTGCTGCAGGGTAGCTGTACGTGGACAGACGGAATTGGCGGCCATCAGGTGGTGTTGAACCCTAGTTCTTTGCTGGTGCTCGGCGATGCCGAGAGGAGAGCCCTCAGACAGGCTGCGCTTGCGAGGCTGAGGCAACTTAACCTTGGAACAGCTTTGGCCATACCCGAGGGTGAGTTATTATTGTATTCTAAACTAAATTAATACAAAATGCAAATAAAACTAACAACTATAAATACTACATATCACAAACCTTTTGTGTTTATCTAAAAATGTCTAAAGAAAAGACATTATATAAAATCATTGTCCTTTATTGTCTGCAATAGGGAAAAAAATAAAAACAAAAATATTCGCTTGCGCGTTGTTTTATCTCACTCACATCCGGTACGATGTGCCGAGTGCGAATGAAACGTGCGCGTGACACGTACTGCGAGAGCTCAGTCTGCGATGAGACATCGCTGAGAGCGTTGTCATTTACGTGTCATTTTGATTAGTTATGATAATATGAAGCACATCATTAATAACTATTTTTTTCGTAGAATAATTCATTTTTAAATATAATGACAATATATTGACGAAGAATTTATTAATATCTTGACTTAAAATGCTTGGGGTATCTAAAATACCCCCTTCAGGAGACATGGTTGTTTTCGGGCATGGGTTAAGATAAATTATATAAAAATCAGTTCATTTGATTTTTGTTACCAAATATAATAGATTATCAGGAAAGAGATCCATGTTTTCTTACAGACATCTTTGTCGGTTATTATTTTGTTGTGTTAAAATGTGAAAGCCCGAATCCAATGTATATCATATTCGTCACTGCTTTCTGCTTTTTTAATGATCAGGGATTAAACACCGCAAAGGGCGTAAAAACAATCAACGAGATTTATGGACTAGTGCTGACTGAAAACGGATGCCAATTTAAGATCCTCTAATCAGGAAAACCTCAAAGTTCGACAGGACATGCATAAATCTCTAATTGGATCTGATCCTCGCCAAATTATAGAAGAATTATCGCATCTTCAACATCGACATCGATGAGTATGAGACGAGAAATTAATAGTTTACGATAAAGTTGGGAAAAAAAAGCAATGGCTTTCCAGAATACAAACCCCAAAGTCAGGATTAACACTTCGGAAGGTTCTTTTATGTATTTAGTGGAAAATTAGTCGAGTCATTCTCTTTGGATTATTTAAACTGGATATAACTGAAGAAGTTCATTGTCGACAATTAGAGACATTGAATCAAACGCTGAAGGAAAAATATCCCAATTTATCCAATAAAAAAGAATTATTCATTAACACGACAATGCAAATGCCCTAAAACTAAAATCATTGATGAAAAAATTGTACAACTAAATTGAGAAGTGATTTTGCATCCCCCGTATTCATCAGACATAGGTCCTTCAGATTATTACATATTTAGATCGTTAGAACATTCACTGAATAATTCAAAAAATAAAAATGCAAACTAAGTAAATAATCACTTAGGTATATATGTTGCATCGAAGCTTTCGAGCTTTCATAAAAGGGTATCGCAAATGTATCACATATCAAAATTAAAAGATCAATAATGTTTATGCTTAATAAAAAAAATATATAAAATATATTTCTATCCGGATTATCTAATTTATATTAACTCTCTGATCCTTGATAACTGATTTTTATCATGTCATTAAAATAATTTGTACTAAATCATTGAAAGGAATTTTGATTTAATAATTGATAAAAGCTCTTAGTTGAAGGTTGATATTGATATTTTTATAACCATTATCAGTATAATTAACGAAATTACTCCATGTTTTTAATCGTGTAAAACTGATTTAAAAAACATATTTAATAATCAGGATATATTTTTTATTACAATCGAGCAATGAAAAACAAAGTTGTTCAAACTTTTACGACCGTGTTATTTATTTAAAATCGTGCAAAAATGTAATCTGAAGTACTTACTGGACCACCAATCGCGTGTCATCTGCAATGAGTCATATTTCAATAGGACCTGAAAATTAATAATAGAAATTATTGACAAAATAAGGTAAATTTTTAATATTTAAATAACAATGTATTTTTTTAACGATGATATTAACTTTCTTTGATGTGCTTAATGGACATCGAAAGAGAATATTCAGTCGATTATCAAGTGAGAATAATAAAGCGCATATGTTCCATTTTTATTATCCCGGTATAGTTTATACGGCTACTAATTTTTATTAGATTTGCTTTAAATTTAAGACTATACCACGATGAGTGTTTTTGTAATAATTTCTGAATTTAATTTTGAGGGTAGTCCTTATATTGGTTATATCACTAGTTATCTATTGCCCAATTTAAATATTTAAATCTAAAACTTTGCACTGTTAGAATTTTAATTTAAATCAGTAATAGTTTTTCAGTAAATAATTATTCAAAGATATTAATAATTAATTTGATTCAATAAATATCAATAAAAAGTTAATAGTGATATCGCCCTTCGTTTCAAGTTGCTGGCGACACTTTGACAGCCTACGGCAAGTCGCCAATACATTAATTACTTTTATCACTCATTAAAGATTTAATTACAATTGCTTGTAATAAATGATTGAAAAATATTTTACATTTTTTCAGAGACAACAACATCCACATCTCACAAACCGAAGAGAAGAGCGTATTTATTGAAGAGGAAAGCGCTTACCACCGGCTTCCTGACCAAGGATGGAGAGAAGGACAAAGGTGAGCGCGTTCACAATTATTAAAATAATTCGCAGCCTCCTCGGATAGCGCGTGCAATGACTCAGCAGATGTATCAAAGGAAATCTGTCATTGGCGGAATGTGTCGCATAGTTTCGTTCGACTAATAGAGCTCGGCTGCATGCTCTTATTGTGATTTCCTGGGAATTCTATTCCAAGATATTGAATGTGTCGCTGCTAGAAAATCCAAATTAAATTCGCCAAAGGTCATCGTAACATTTTGCGCCATTCTGTTGCGGCGCCGGACGGGATTGCCCCGAAAATCGTGGCGGATCGTCCATCAGCAACAAATAAAATAATGCGAGATATGTGTTTGTAAATTGCAATAAAATTAACCACATGTATGTTAACTTTGCGAAACGGTTTATTCATAACAGATTATCTTATTTTAAGCTGTTTGTTCAGCGGAAACTAGGCAAACCGGAAACATCCATTCGATTCAGCAATAAAACACAACTCTCAAAATTATCGCTAAATAGCAGCGGTGCGAAATATTTTGAGACATATTCCCAATAAAATAATAATTGCGGATTTAGCCAATTGTATTTAAACGTATGTGCCAAAAACAATAAATTTTATATACGTATTAATTATTAATTTATTGTAATAACTGCATGTTTTATGGTACCACTTATTACTTAAAATGCATATAAAACTATTAAAAGTCTTATCGATTTATCTTAGGATTTTGCTTATAGGCCTGGAATAGAGCAACTTTTTACTTTTTTAAAATTCAGGTGTGAAAATGAACATCTTATGCGTTGAGTAAATGATTTCGAAGCATTTGCTTCTTAAAAAAATATTTTTGTTGTATGTATTTTCATAACTACAGTCAACCCTCCTATAGCGCTTCCTCTAAATCGCCATTTTCTGCAAAATGCTAATATTTTTAAGCTCAAATAACATATTTCGTAAATATATTGTATTAATACATTACGGAGCGAAATAAAGGTCAATGCCCTTTGGTGAACATCAAAATATAACATGCGCGTGTAAACAAACTTGGCGCTATAGAAGGGTTAATGGTATGCTTAAGTAAAAAAATATTAAATGACATTATTAGTTCATATTCGTGTCATAAGTCGTGCTAATAATAATTTAACTATAAATTAACATTAAAATACATTTGGTTTAATTTCCAGAACATATTTCAATAATTTTTAATTAATTATTATAGTTTTCTCGACTCTTTTATAATTAATTGCAATATTTATAAAGCCTAGAAATACAGTATATTCCCGATTATTCGAGCATTAATTATGGGGAGGGGCCGCACGAATAATCGGAAATCACTGATAATCTGAACTATTAATTTTATTATTTTTTTTCGTTTAAAAATATAATTGCTTAAACAAATGTATTATATAATCCTGTGCAATTTAACCCCACAATTATTATATCCTGTTGAGACGACTAAAAGCCTAAGAAAA
Source organism: Philopotamus ludificatus (assembly GCA_022495035.1). Classification (NCBI taxonomy): domain Eukaryota; kingdom Metazoa; phylum Arthropoda; class Insecta; order Trichoptera; family Philopotamidae; genus Philopotamus; species Philopotamus ludificatus. Next base: position 9,448 of record JAGXCT010035640.1, on the reverse strand, counting down.
CTTTAATAATTTATTAATTAAAATTATGTACCCCTGAAAAAATATGTACATCTCTAACGGATGTCACACCACAGAACCTGGGAAGGAAAACCCTAAGCTGTTGACCGATAAATGGTCTAGTCTCGATACTTTCGCATCCTTTTCCTTCTTTCTAGCGGACTTCCTCCTTGAGTATTTCCTATGATAAAATAATTGCTATTACGTGACAGGATTAAGAATCACTTGTGACATGTTATAAGCAAATAATGCCTAAAGAAGATGAGAACAAATACCGAGGCAAACCCCCTCCTACTTGCCTGGACTCTCTCATGGTCGGGAGAGTAAAATCACGTCACGTGTGAGACTCAGGTTCCTATGGCCTTGACTACCATTCGAGAGTCTGGCAAGACCCATACGATCAGCGAGTGAGTGTCTCGTGGCTGGCAAATGATGATGATACGTTACTAAAGCAGACTTTAATTTAAATATGGTAAATGTTTAATGAGAAAATTTGTAATTAGGGTATTTAAAATAATCGTCTAAGGATTCTTATATTTTAATGAGTCGATGTACTTCAATAAGTATCAATAAATAGTCAGTGCTTATACGATTGATAATATCTACTTTTCACTTGCATTCCAATTTCCTCTCTCTCTTAACTGAGATTGGAAATAATATCCGCATAGCTATGCGTTGAAAACTCGGGAAACTTGAATCGTATTCAAACCACTCAATGTTTTCTCTATCGACATTTTTAAAGTATTGTAAACTTGTAATTAGCTTATATATTTAAAATGTTTCCTCCTCTCCCACGTCGTAAGTGGCTTTATCTTGTAATATGATTAAGTTACTCCGTGTATCGCATTTAATTAAGTCGTTATCTTCGTTGCAAAAGGTTTCAAGAAGGCCAGTTCGGTAAGAATTCATTAAAGAAGTAATTACTTGATCATTGGATTGAATTAAAAAAGTGATCCAATCTATTTTTATCCATGCTCCTTTCTGGCTGTAATGATCAACAGGAAGTTTTCTTATTTCTGTTCCTTTAAATTAAGGGTTTCCAACCTTTACTCTACATAGACCTTTTCGCTAAATAATTTTCTTCATACATTTTCTATAATTTAAAGTGAAGCACACACCGCGGATTTTTTTCCGCAATACACTGTTTAAAATCACTGAAAGATAATCAAAAAATATATTTATATAAAAAAAATTGAAGAGTTTCATAATAAATTACGTTCAGTTATAAACATAAATAAATACATAATTTAAGACTTAACAATATTTAAAATAAAGCATTGAAATATTTACCTATGCATAACATAATAGTTTATTAAAAAATAGTTATTTTTCGCGGCATGTCACGATTTTCACCTGTCTGCGAAGCATTCGCGGAATGTCTATTTTAGCGCGGGTTCCAAATATATTTTTTCCAAACTTTTGGACACATCTTTCACGTGCATTCTTCGCGTTATATTTTTCGCCCACGATTCCGCATTGTTTCCACGAGGGAATCCTGCCAAAGCTCAATTTGCCGAACACTTTGCCGTGCGAAAACAAAAAAAAAAAAACGCTTAAGGATTTTATTGCGAAACTCTATCATACGTTGAATTATATCGCAAAATCGCGGTGCACACGAAATGGACAATTAATTAAATATACATTTGTATTTTGGCACCTATCGCCGTTACAAAATGCCGGTCGTAAACTCGCATGTTTAGATTAAATACCAAAAGACATTACAATCCGGCACAGAGACCGATATATATGTTTTGCACAATTATGCGGCTGTTTATCGATATTAATTGATTTGGCATTCGATACAGCAAAAACGTACATATACGAATAATTATTTACGATTGTGTAATTCTTTTATATCTTACACAAATCTCTTTTCATCTTGTTCTTCTTCAAAACAAAAAAAAACCTATTCAAGATTAGAATATTATTATAGAATGCTGAATGGACGTGTCAGTGAAAAACGATGATTACCGACATTCTTTACGTTAGAATACATTTAGCATAAATATTAGCGATAATTTATTGTTTCAAAAGATATTTGTAATATTATGATAATGTACGAAAAAATAACATGATATGAAAGCTTTTATATATACAGAGCAATATCAAAAGTCTTTGATGTTATTTTTTTTATATATATATTGTAAGCGCTGACGCTCAATGGAGCTAAATTTATCGATATTTATATATAGAAAAATGATTCTTATTTATTTAGAAGTCGAATTATTGTCGAGAGATCGATAGATCGCCGCCGTGAGCAATGTCGCAAATAGATCTTCGGTCACGTGCGATCGTAATGACCTAATCTCACCTGTGCGATCATTCCGTCCGGGAGTCACGAGGAGTCTCCCCCTGCCCTCCCGCTCGTCCATTGTCATGGCCATGTGACAGCACGGCGCTCATTATGTATTTCGCAAGAACGCGAATGTTGCGATCAAGGATCGGTTCTATTATTAAATACGGAAACCGATTCTATGTATATCGATACTCGTGATAACGACCGATGCCGGCTTGTCACGCGTCCGGGGGGGTTGACTCTTGCGACGCCCCAAACATCGCGTCATCGTTGAACTAAATCGTACGCGGAATAAACCTTTATTTTCATGCCGTTCTTACGATACAAACTTGAAGAGGAAATTCGCACTTCGAACTTCTAGAAACTTCTGGAAGCGATCCCTGTCCTCCCGAAGGCCTAGGGATCTGTCGGTCCGTTTCTACGTGGCGAAGTTGGTCGCGCGGTCTCTGGTATACCTAAGCAGTGCGGTGGCAGCTCGGTCTAATTGCGGCACATTCCTCATTCACCCGAAATACCCGAGAGAGCAGCGCGACATCATCGTGATCGACTCGAACCAGACGAACCAACACCGCCCATCAACAATTAATTAATTAAACGTCGCTCTTAAATAAATTGTTGGCGTTAAATGGCGCAACAGACCCCTCCAAGTACTGACCGCTGCGCCAGTGCAATCGGGAGGCAGATCCTTCGACCCTGACCGCAACGTCAGACGATGTCTTCCATCGACTTTATGAATGTGCGGCTTAAACAGTTTGTTAGATATTACGGTGCTTAAACTATCGATAAAACCAAAAGCTTACTGTTATCGCGCTCGTTAAAATAAAAAAAAAATCTGTTACTGACTTTATTTTGTACCAAGGATGAGTTACTACTTGTATTGCATTCAATCAAGTCGTCATCTTCGTTACAAAGGGTTTTAAGAAGGACAGTGCGGTAATTTCGGTTAAAAAAAACCAGTGTTATGGCTTGTAGGCAACAATGAATTCGCCCCTATATGTTTATAAATTTAAATATTATATTAGATGGACCCAAATGTAATGTCGCATTTTCGGAAAGCATAGTTTCAGATTAGTTGCCATAAAAAAACGCAACGGAGGCAACCAAAAATCTTTGCGATGTTTATGGAGACGCATTAAACATCAGGATATGTCTAAGATGGTTAAAAAAATTAAATCAGGCAATATTGTTTTGAAAAATGAGCCTAAAGTGGACGTTTCCGTGAAGTGGATGAAGCAGCCCTGAAAGTAGAGGTTGAAAAAAATCCGACTCTTAGTATCGAAGAATTATCGAGCCAAGACGGTACTTCATGGACATCAACTCAAAGATACCTGAAAAAAATGGGGAAGATTAAAAAAGCAGGCGTTTGGGTCCCCTATGCGTTGACTGAGAGAAACAAACACATGGGGCGTGATATCTGTGGGTAACTGAAGGAGAAAGAGTCGCAACATTCGGTTTGACAGATTTATTGCATCCAGCTCATTCTCCAGACCTGATTCCATCCGATTATCAGCCTTTTCGCTCATTGGAGCATCATTTACGCATTTTTTTTTTAAATCAGAAGATGAAATAAAATCGAATATTTTCAAAGAAGAAAGTCATTTTCAATTTACCTAATAGATGGCAAAAGGTCATAGAAAATATTGCTAATTATTTCATATAATTAAGTATAATAAATGATTAGAAATATGAGTTTGAGTTTCATTAAACAAATATGATATTACATTTGGGTCCTTCTAATATTTATATAGGTAGTTGGGGGGTTGGAATCAATTAATTTAATTCCATGAATCCTTCGTTGAATAAGTAATTAAATAAACTAATATAAATTAACCAGTGTCGTGGTTTGACACTGGGGGAATATTAGTGTGAAGAACTCATTCCTCTTGCATCTTTAGAATCTTAATATGCGCGAATGGTGCTTTGGAATCTTTATGTTATGTCATCCATCCATCGTAGTGAAATAAATTATTTATTAAAATATAAACACTTCATTAATGGGTTGAATTTACGTGACATTAGAGCTTTATTTTCAAAAAATCTATTACTTTGGTAACTCATTTAGTTTTGAACCAATCTTCAAAGATGTTTCTATCCATTCATGAACTTTTCTAGCTGTAATAATCAACATAAATAATTCTTTATAATATATCTTTATCTTTGATTGGATTGGATATAATATATCTTTATCTCCTTAATGCTGGAAAAACGTCATTCATTCGTATATTTTTTTTCTATCTTCGGGAATAGAACTAAGTTTTAGATATACTCAGCCAATACGGAGGCAGATGCTTAGCATCTAATATGACTATTAATGATAAGATATGGTCTATAACGTATTTTCCTGAAAACTTTATTTTTTATCATGCCGTCACATTGATTAACAATTTCAATAGAAAGTTGTAAAAAAAGTAGAATACATTTTGAGATATGGAAATGTTCATGCTTATATTTTTGTTTGATCCGCGGACCGGATTAAAAAGTCATCGGGCCGGGTTTGGTCCGCGGGTCGCCGCATGTGGCCCGCCACGAGTTTTTCTGCGGCTCACGATCTCTAATTTTTAAAAGCGCTTAAATAATGAAAATAATCTATATAAAAATATTTTTATTTGCGGCCCGCCATTATTTTAAAATTACCTTTGCGCCCCTTTAGCTAAAAAGTTTGCCTAGGCCTGCCCTAAAGTAACTTCCTGAAGTTTAATCCAATATGTCTACAGAAAAAATAATTTCCAAATTCATTAATTTTCGACAAAAACTCATATATTCTTTGAAGTCTTGAATAATCTCAATAAAATTAAGTTTTTTTCAATACACAATAAATATTACTTGCTTCGAAATTTTCCCCAATTAAGGATGGACTACATTCTTAATTCAGGGATCCTACTTTTCCAATCCCCAATCTAGTCCAAGCGTATTACAAAAAAAAATATGGAATTAAAGAGTACTAAAAATTATTTCGTGGTACTTGTACAGAATATTTTAGGACTTGTACAGACAAAGGTTTATTTTAATATTTAAATATTTTTCTCATTAATACATAACATTAAAGACAATAGGAGACTGGGAGATCGATCTAGAAAATAGTAATTGAAAAGGAGATCAAACTCCACCATAGGTTATAGCCTCAAAATCCTTTCCACGTCAACGAATGCAATTGAATTTTTCGATTCACAGTTTAGCATGGTAATTATTCTCATTATTCATTTTGATCGTTCTAGTATGGTTGTATTGTCTTTCTTTGGATATTCCACATTCCTATCGAATGCGCCCTCCCCTGCGACATGCCCAAATGTCTACATTCTATTTTGTAACCAGAAAACAACTGGCTTCACGTGATGTTTTTGTCGAATATGAGATGGGTACGTATTCGTCGCATTTGGGAATGCGACACCTTGTTTTTAGCTAAAATCGCGTCATTATTCCGCTCTGACAAATGGCCAGCCGTACTATTTTCAATACTTGCAAACGAGCAAAGCAGTATTGATTTGGATCCTGTACAAAAAAACAGGTAATCAGTGATACGGCTCGAAAGCTATTCTCGTTGGCCGTCGATGGGACGTGCGTTGTTATGTTATGTACCGTATTAAGATGTTCGTTTGGTGTTTCAGAGAGTGGCGGAGGGTTGGTGTTTGGAGTTCCGTTGGCCCAGTGCGCCGACGCCAGCAGGACTGGGAGCCTTCAGAGGGAGCGCGACAGCCGCAGAGGGTCCAGGACCAGCTTCACCTCGCTGCTGGACCGCGACCGCGACAGGGGCGATGAGGTACGTACGAGAAGTCGTTGGCGTTTCTTAAGTGCCGGTTTTTACGCGGTATATAGTTCAGTGGCGCCCGTTTAGAGCCGGCACTCCCGTGTTGACATTAACTCTTCCAGAAATAGACGATTAGCCCGCACACCTTTGCGTGGATTGTCAGTCGCGATTCTATTTGCAGAACTTACGGGAATGTAATTGAATTCCCGCGACCTCGTGACCACGTGCCTTTTTTCGCCGGTTTTTTCTAATATGTTACATATGGCAGTGGAATATTTTGTATCAATTACGTAAAATCGTTTATATACTGTATTAATACTCGTCGAAAGCGAAAAAAAATATATCCTCAGATAAGATTTACTAAATAATTATATTTTCACAGCGATCATCTTGATCAACAATATCTAAAATAGTTTTAAAAAAAAGTATTAAATTAATCAAATTCTTCAAAACCGTCAGAATAGTAACTACTGCCCTATTAAATAAATACGATAGTAAAAAAGCTATTAAATCCAACTGAAAATTTATTTGTAGTTTTTTGGCAAGAATTTATAGATAACTAAATCCTCCATTATTCTGTGCCCACTTTTCTATTAAATCATAGTGCTCTTAACGAATTTCCTTAACCCTTTAAAAGCTATGGAAAATTGAGATAATATGTCCCTTATGATAATAAAAAATTGCAAATGCAAAAATATAGTTAGAACTCGGATTTCTTTACTTAAAGTAAATAATAATTTTTACACAAAGTTTTTAGTACATGTCGCTGGAGTGTGCGGTGAATAAGCAGTTGTCATGCCGGTGTGACAATAGCGGTTAAAGAGTACTAAATTCGTTTGAATGCTTATCAGTTGCTTTTGGGAAATCAATTTAATTACAGTCAACTCTCCTATAAGGCTTCCTGCCATAGAGCGGCGTGTGGGGCAGTCCCTCCTATAGTGCTTCCTTCTAGATCGTCGTATTCTACAAAATACTAAATTTTCAAGATCAAATTGCATATTTCGTAAATATGTGATACGTTGTCTAATTAGGTTTAAAAGGTTCAAATCAGGAAATAGAAAGCGATAAAGGGTGCAAAATAATACTAAATTCGTAAGAATGTTTATCAGTTGGGAACCCAATTTAAATAATTTTAAATAAACTGAATATTTATTTTGCTATAAATTTTAACAATACGTTAAAATTTTATTTACTTATGTTAATAATATTAAAACAAGCATATTTTATCATCATAATTTATCAAAATATATATCCTTGGTGTTTTTGACGATGCTTTTTTAGATATGTAATTTCATATTTTATACGAAGTGCTTCAGAACTGTTTATACTATTCAATCAATTCGCAGACTTCCACTAAAAGAAGTGGAAAAAAGCTGCGAGAGTAAAAAAAAGCTCACCTGAATAGCTATCCCTAGTTTCAAATGCATTTCTTAATATTTTTATAAGATGTATTCATTAGCACTGTGCTAAGCTTATCGAAGTCCATTAGCCCTTTAGCCGCAACGGTCATCCCGGTGTGACAACTGTCAATTCTAGCACACGCTAGTGAATCGTACTCAAAGCTTTGTGTAAAAGTTATTTGGATAGGAATGTATTCATTTGATTCATGATATTTTGAAGCCATAAGTTTTGTTAAGTAAATTCGAGTTTTAGCTATATTTCTGGCAATTGCTTGTTCATTTATCAATGTGTTAATGGGTTGAATAAAAAAGAATGAAAATGAAACGTCTATACCTAGTTTTGACAAGGATTCCTACATCATTAAACTGTTTATGAGACAAACTCTTCAGCATTGTGCTTACTTTTTCTTGATTTTAGGCTTATTAATCGTGGTTTTCTGAAAATAGGACTGTAATAAAATAGGGCTGATTTTCAGGGGATGTCTTATTTTTGCCTTTAGATTAATATTAGCCGAATTTATTATTAAAGACCGGCTATCTATCTTGTATTTGAGATGAATTCTATGATACTTAGACTATAGTAGTAGACACATTGACTATGGATTATTTTTCTGGATAGGGTTTATAATACACGCATCCTGAAAAACTTGCCAGGGCTTACATTCTAAGAAGCGTGATAGGTTCAGTACTACTCAAAATATGATTCAACTGATTCACTGAATGTCTACTAAAATGAAGTAAAAAGCTATTTACACAATTCATCTGAAAGGCAAGGATTTCTAGGTAATTTAATTATTTATGAGACGAACTCTTCAGCATCGTGCCCATTTCTCTAATGATTCACAGTGGTCTCTTTAACGAAAGTATAAGATTAATAAATATCTTGAAAATGATGATTATCTCTACCGAGTATTGATACTATTTGTGATAATATATCATAATTATGCATTTACGTTCAATTAAGTATGCTAATAATTAATGAAACTGTAGGACGATACATCATCTTGAAGATGTTATCAGATCCAGACAAAAGAACGAGTCCGAGACATTATTACGAGGAATATTTTCATATTTTTATTCGGAAATGAGTACACGCATAATGAACCCTGCCGCAGCTCTCCTCAATCCCCTAATCCCGAGTCAAATTTGTTTGACACGTGTCGCGTATGATGCCAACTTCTTCATCCACTTCATGGATCGTCATTCGCTTGTCAGTGCGGATCTTGTCATGCTCGCTAACGATTATTATCGGCCGCGTTTGATTTGCAGACACGATCCAGCGTCGATGGCGGCCGACGGTCGGTATTGCCATTTATTTCTGAAGCGTTCGAGCGGGTCAGTTTGCGGCTGGAGTGCTTACAAACAAATCTTTTATTGCTCCGTATAACACCGCGGCGCCGATAAATATTAGTAGTTCAGTGACAAGTGGCATGGACGTCACCAGCCGTGTTGGCAAAGGTGGACGGTACGCACCTGGGCCCGATGCCAAAAATGCCTGATTCGCGATGCCATTTTGCCGGGAAACTCCTTGCATTCACTTGTACGTGTTTAGCTGCCCTGTCTGGCGACACTGGATTTGTTATTTAAACACCTGTAATGCCCGTGTAATTCGCGATCCGCCAAATTGACGGGATGTGCGTTATATTTAGATAGGAATTAAACGAGATGCAAATTGATGCTTGCTCGTACATAAACACAGCAAACATGCGGAAGATTTCGAATTCTAGAATACCGTCTAAATTATATATGCATATCGATTCTAAGGCGTAGTTATAAACACGCGTGTACGCATAGTTCTGCAAATACGGCAAAAAAATGTGTAGAAAAGAACAATATTTTATGATTGTGTAGTTAATTGGGACTGAGATAAAATATCAGGTCGTTCGGAAAGTAAAACTGGCAAAAAACTGATACAGGTGATTTTTGATCTCCTAATTTGAAGTAAATGTTTTACCGCCTAAAAAAAATTGTAGAGACCGGAACAAATAATAATCAGAAGGTGCCAGATCT
>JAGXCT010035639.1:81587-101427 GCA_022495035.1 Philopotamus ludificatus | reverse complement strand
TGATATATATATATATATATATTAAATGAAGGATATTTACCTGTTAGCTTAGTTTCAATAAGATTTAGGTCACGTAGATAGTAAAGCATTAAATGACGTCAGTGTTTTATACTGAAGAAGGATACTTTAAAGGTCTAGTAAAATCAATTCTTAAGAAGATTGGTGTAAAAAATAGCATGAATATCTACAGAATAACTTAATAATAATTCATCGTTCAGACATGCGATGATCATAATATTCACGAGACAAGTCGTTGATGCATTTTTTTTCAAAGAAATATTAACACATAAGATGAAAATTCATATATATAAATGTGTATATAGATCATTTTAAGTATGTGAATATAGGGAAATATGAGAATTTTCTTGTCTTAATATTTCCGAATTTTCGTATGAAAATTTCGGACGATATTCGCATGTTAGTGACACCGTTTTATTTTCACTAGAGTGTTTATATTCCAAAAAAAGACACGGTAAGCTTTTTTAGCACTTTCGATGAATTATCGCCATCACGAACAGACACACATATCATTCTATTACAATATATTATCTTGTACTTTGATTTCATTAGAATATATTTGCGCTCCATATTTCATTTTCGCTAACCCTTATCGTTGAAACCATTTAAATTGCCAGCGGTTTAATAAAGCTGTCATATATATATAAATACCCAAAAAGCGATGGTACATTGGCAACATATATCTAAATTAATAAAAAAAAAAACATAATGCAATATTAATAGCCGGTATCTGTACGCATGATTAACCTCTTTCGTCAAAAAATATATATAAAGATAAAAAATGTTACAGTGAAAATATGTTATACTGGTATTTTCCGAATTTTTCATGTTCAAGTATTATTTATTTGGTAGATTTCGCGGAAGGTTGCAATCACCAGAAAAATTTAGCATCCAACAACCACATTTGGTAGCAAATTTCGTATAGTTTTATCTAGTTGAAGCAAGTGCACCACCTGAACATGCAGTTTGCACTGCGGGCCGATACTGCAGCATGTGCGTTATCTCTCCTAACCTACTTGCTCTATATATGCAAACGACCTAGATACCAAATCGAATTTGTTCGAAAACCCACCACCATCAGCTTTGCAAAGAAATCACAGTATTTCCCTTATGATATTATTTAACTATGTCATAAATGCGTGGAAGCATTGCCATATAAAATCATGAATTATGCATCTGTTTTGATTGTAGTTAAATGAGTTTTCCAAATAAATACTGAATTATATTATTAAAATGATGTTAAAATAAAATTTTATCGATAATTTCCTGAACGACATAATTTATACCATGGATATCGATATAAAAAAACGACAAAAAAACATAATTAAAATGTTTTAATTTACGGATAAATAAACTTGGAATCATTACTCGACATCTATGATATTCTTTTCATTTTAAATAATAATAAATATAATATGCTTGTGGATACATCGCTAAGTAAGACAAATGTACTAAAAGTGACAGAGAGCTTGTTAGCAGAAACGAGAAACATTGTATATCGTATTTGTTGTTTGATAATGACGTGTAAAAAAGTATTAGCATACAAAAATATATAATAAATAAGAAATGTTTCATTAAACATTAGATATTTTATTTTAAATATACTAAAGTGTTTATATATTTCTTAAAATTTTCATTAATAAAATCAGGCTAGATCATGTTTCTTTGATATATTTATGTGTATAGAGGTCAAATGTTCAAAGTGCTACTGTATAAAAAAAAAACGGTACAAAAATATAAAATCAACATATAAACAATATCAGTGATCAACTCCTAATTTTTAAAAATAAATAAAAGCTTTGCTTTCTTTATATTATATGTTAAAATATTTTAATGCATTTTGTTGTAAATAAATATTTTTTCCAAGTATTAATGTGGTTATTAATAAATAAATAATAAATCTACCTCCTTGCGTGGCCATAAGAAATCGTATATTGCTGAACATTTTGAGTATATATTATAGATATATTCCAGATAATAGTTTTTATAAAATATCCACTTGATTGAGAAATTGGCTTTAAGTTTATTATTTTTTATAGTATATCTAATATTTTTTCTCGTTGGAATAAATATTGATTCTGACCAGACCTGTGGCCATTTTTCTGAGATCCAGATTTTGCTAATTATTTGCCATATAAGTTTTTGCCCCTCTTCCAACTATTGCCTCTCTTCCCCACGACAAAAGAAAGTTTAGATTCTGGTATTCTTAGTTATTATTTACGGCATAGAAACCTGGACCATAAAGTAAAACATGAGGAAAATAATCTCTAAGACTCCTTTGAAATGTGGTATTGACGATGCCTGCTGAGAATACCATGGACCGCTAAACGCACAAACAAGTCTGTCCTAAAAGAAATAGGGAACGAAAAAGACCATCCTGGAGAGCCAAAATCAAGAAGATTCGGTATAAGAATCGTCACGATTCTCAGACATCGGGATGTCGACTAAAGAAGAAGAACTACTACTTTTTGAACAATGATATATTTAAACTGCACTTCTTAATATTTCTCGATATTTTTATTTCTATATAGAATTTGAATTGATTTGGATTTTTTTTAATTAAAATAAATGAACTTTTAAGACTTTTTACAAAACATTTAATATCTTTTCTTTGGTTGAAAAACACTATTATATACAATAGAAATTTTATAATCTTATGATATTGTTTTCTCCACAAAGAATGAATGCTTAATCATCAATAATATTTTTTAATGATTCTTCTATTTATTGTATTAAGTCATGAAATAAAATATATAATATTATATTCAAAATTCATTAAATTGGAATAAATCATTACACTGTGAAATATTTCATATTCATGGTATGTGATGCTGTTGACGAAAGCTTCGTATATCATGAACGTATAAACTGAAAACCAACATATTCATCCTTGAGGACTAAGTTATGAAATATGAACTAGGACGCTCCATACATATCCTTGTATAATTCAGTTCTTCAGATAGGCATATCGTAAAGGAGCAGACAGCCTGAAAAGAATAGTGGTATTCAACGGTAATATAAAAATTAATGAATCAATCCTATAAAAGCCGAGTCTAAGTAATAAAATATAAAATGCACTTTTACAATACAGTTTTATTTTTTAGAAAAAATAAACACAGTACACTCTCGATGCGGGCACGTGGTGGGGCGGAGATTTACGGAGTATTACTATTTTTAAAGTACAAATATATATACATTTCTAAAGCACACTTTTTTTTAATGTGGTTAAAATTTATTAAAAAAATCTCAAAATCTTTAATGATTTTTTAATTTTATTTTGAATTTTTCGGTATTTTTTTAGAAATTGTAGGCCAGTAGCTGTTCCACTAGTTATCTGGGCCTGCCAAGCTGTTCGCGATAATTCTGCATAAGTGCATATTTTATCACGAAGAGACCAGACTAATCGATGTAGTTTTTTTTGGTATGTTTTGCTTAGCTTTTCAAACTATGTGTCTAAGTCACTGGATAAGGGGGTCCAGGTCGATGTTATCTATAACGACTTCAAAAAGGCGTTCGATAAAGTCGACCACACTAGACTCATTTCTAAATGAAATATTTATGGATTTTCGGACAATCTCGCACAATTTTTCTCTACTTATTTAAAGGAAAGGAAAGAGTACGTGATACATGACTCCCTAACGTCATGTGTTTAAGATGCATCTTCTGGACACCCTGTGGGGTTCCGTCCAATAAACCGTTATTATTCGTTTTATTTATCAACGGCGTACAGCATGTCCGTTCTTGTAATTTCTCACTCTTCGCAGATGACTTAATTTTATTTAAATCAGTTTCTTCTATATATGATGAGCTTTCGTTGCAGCTGAATATCATTTTTTTGCTCGAATGGGCATCTACTAATCGTCTTCTGCTTAGTGTCGGAAAATGTCAGGAAATTACTTATTCGAGATCTACAGAATCTTTGTTTTTTACTTTTTTTCAGAAATTCTAACCTTTGATCACATGCTTGGGAACGTAACTCTTCCCAGACAGTCGTCAATCAAATACCTGGGAATTCTGTTCAACTCTAAATTTAGATTCAACTCACATGTATACGTGTTATGTAATAGAGCTTTAAGAATGTTGGGCTTTGTCTTGAGAAATTCTTAAAACATACGTAGCACCTTGGTTACTACACAATACATTGGTTCGGAGCTTGCTTGAATCGGGATCTATCGTCTGGGCGCCATATGACGCTTCAAATATCCTTAGGCTAGAAAAAATCCAGAAGAAATTCTTAAGATATCTCTACATGAGGGAGTTTGGATTTCACTAGAGCTTATATCCCAGTGCATGGATTCAGGGTTGCCTGGGGTATGTAACTCTCGAGAAAAGAAGGTCAATATACTTGGCAAAGCATTTCTTCAAGCTGTTTGTTGGCGCAGTACATAACCCCCTTGTACTGTGCGAGTTGCCATTATGGGTCCCACCTCACTATAATCGAGCTCGCTCGCGTGTACTTTTTCTTCCGCCAAATGTGACAAGAGCTCTCGGAAACTCTCCGGTAACCAGAGCTATTACTCTGCTCAACCATATGGCTAATCATGTTGATATTTTCAATGCAAAGTATCGCCATTTTATTGATCTGTAGTATGAAATTTTATAATTTCTTATAACAGAGCAATTAATGACGATTATAATGGCATCCACGCATTGTCTTTTAACAATAAGAAAATAAAATAAAAATAATAAAAATCTTGGTTTATTAGTTTTACCAATCATCAAAAGTTAAATTTTGTAAGTTCCAGTTGCGGTCAAGAACAGTATTGGTAGTAATTTCACATCCTTTGGAAAGCTACGACTTATCTTATCGTAATATATATTATTAGTAATATCAAGATAGTTCGTATGAACAGTTTGTTAAATTAGATTTTTCCCATCTTTCAATTTTTTTAGATTTTTCAATATAAAAATTTAATTCATGCACAGATAATCCGCAAACCGAATATTCTGTACACGGATAGTGAACTTTATATATAACAAAAGAGGATTGAATTTATATGTAAGTCGTATACGGAGCTAAATATGAATAAATAGTTTTCGAGTGTATCGTTCCGATTTGGAGTAAACTCTATATGGCGTAAAATCTGTCTAAATTTACCGGATTCCCAATTTCGCTAAGTTACGAGCTTGTTTACCACATAAAAATGCAATCACCGGATGGCAGAAGGAACCTCTATCAATTTGGGTTAACGCGCAAGCACGGTCGCAAATGACCTTCTCAATCTTATTTATATAACGTATGTAAGTGTTCTTATTTTGCGAATTTCTCCGTATAACAATCAGTGTAAATTATGTCGGTTCCTGAATAAAATTGCCGAGGTAGGCTATTCATCAAGTGAATGTAAATCCGGATTGAAGACCTCCGGGTGAGATAATGGTGTGCCACTCGAGACCAATTCCAGAGCACAAGCAAAAATAAATACAGCGAGAGTTGCGATTTTCGGGACGCAAGGCCGAAATATACGCGGATTAGCATAAAAAAAAATTACCACCATACCGTTGATCCCTTTTAATTAAATTCGATTTCGGCGAATTAAGCCGCTTGATAATCTACATAATTTATTTACAAAGGTCATGTATTGTATTATTACGCTGACACGACGTCTAAAACCTAGTGCCGGGATTAAGTTGTTTCGAGATGCTTAGTATTTTCGCATATAATTATATTCAGACCTAACTCGGTGGCTCGTCGGTAAAGTTATCTCAATGGGGCCAAACAAGACAAAGGGCTGGTCGATATTAGTAGCGCGGGGTTGAATAGTTAATTGATGGAACCTCAATGACCTGCCAATGTAGCGGCGGTGGTAAACATTCCATTCATTTGACCTCTCAATACTTATGTAAAATGTCACATTCCTGTACAAGTTATATCCTACATCATTAAAATATTAAGGTGAATCACGTATTTATTGATTTTTGTTATTCCTGTATTAGCTACATATACATATTTCGAAATGTATAAAAATAATATTATTCCGAGACTCACATTTAACTTATTTTATAGTTTAATACTAAAGAATTTGAAAAGTCTGGGCCCTCTGAAGATTAGAGCAATGATGACATTTTTAGTATTATTCTATATTTAATTATTTGATTAAATTATGAATATATACTTTCATGGCGATACATATGTAGTTCTTAGAGAATTTAATTAAAGCTCGCATCTCGAACGCATGAAAGTTAGATTCTCGTGTAAACTCATAAAGAAACCTCATTTAATATATACATATATATAATATTTAATTGTATTATTACATGTTATTCATATTAATTCAATTATCCAAGTTGTATATAGAAAAATTCGTTCTACAGAGCTCTTTTTTATCATTTTTATCATCTTTTAAATATAAATCTCGACACGTACTGTTTTTTTCAAAAAATAATCACCACCATGTTACGGATTTGTGTTTTATTGCTACACGAAAAGGTAATTGTTTATGTAGTTTTGGTCTATAGTATCTCTAGAGGTATTTGAAGATAATCCATAATTAATTACCTGTTGGAGAGATCATTTCATGGATGAGTCAAAATAATGTTTCAATTGTATTAGTATTTATTATTCAATTATTTATATGAGATATATAAACATCTTTAAACGTAATTATTCATGTAAATTTTATTGAATGTTATATAAACCTTTTTTATATTCAAGGTGTATTAAATAAAACAACAACTACCAAAATAATAATTATATGTTTTTAATTTTGGAAAAATGGATACAAAATTCGACGTGCTGTTAGAGGAGTTAGGATCAAATATTGAATTAGGTTCTGATTTTTATATTACCACCAGAATATGCTAATGACTGTATTACAAATGATGATTCTGGCCAACAATTTACAAAGCAAACAACTCCAAATCGATGTAGATATTTTTCCGAAAAAATCCGGTAATGATGTTTTTTCCTTGAGTAATTTTTCTAAAAATGTTGTCACTTTATTCCACATAATTCTACGTCATCAGTCAAGGATTGTCATATGAAAAAGGCAGCTATACAATTAGTCCACGAAAGATACAAGCCTAAGTAAGTCAAGATCAACATAGTAATGAATAACGCATTTCAACAAATAGAAAATTTAACCTTATAACTTTAACGCGATGTATAACAACGAGCTAGCTTAAAACCTATAAAAAAGAAACAAAACGAGGACCTTAAGGAACAAAAATTCATTTGCATGACAATTCTGAAAAGATATGACAACATAAGGCATCTGGTTGATTATAAGAACACAAACCAGATTCAAAATGTGACATAAAAATTTTCATCATTATTTATTAATTACAATCAATAAAAATGTTTAAAATTTAACCAAAAATATCCTTTTTGCTTTTAAAAATATCCGCTATATTTCTTTAGTTAATTAGTTTCGAATTAATGTTTTTTTCAATGACTATTGTTATATTTACTACTCTACATTTAATAATGCATGGCTTATTAAATAAATACTTTTAATATCTAAACAATTTTATTTCTTCTTTTCACTAAAACAGTTAAGGGATTTGATCAAATCAATTACTTTCTTTAGGGAAATCACCCCAAAGAGTTGTAATTTTAACATCTTCCATGATTGAATCATCTACCTTAGGGATTTGATCAAATCTCCGTTTTTATCATCTCGCTGCAGCATATATACATTTTTCAGGACAACGTGTGTTGATGTACCATTTCTAGATCAGCTTTATTATGATATATACCAAATAACTTATGAATACGGAGAAAATATTTTTTCAGACGATGACATGTTCAGAGAATTGTATGTTAATGTTTTTTTAAGATGGGGAAGAATTGTGGTATTATTCCATTATAATACATATAACCATTAGATTTAGGTATCAGGCGTTAACACCATCCGTTCCACTAACTCGGCCTGAATCCCATTGTTGCTCGTTATTCAGCAACACGGCAAGTCAAGCCATGGCGAAGTGAAATACAACATACGTGATTTATAGCCATTTTGTCAGATTTTCAATGAGATTCTCCATTCAGTGTGGTAGACCATCGACGCCATTTGCATAATACATCGTATACATACATCAATGGCGGCCGATAATATTAAACAGGAATGGCAGTAATGCGAAGGTGCATTTCAATCCATTATTACGGAGCCAGACAATTGTTTCTAGCACAAAAGTGTTCCCGTGCCATATCTTGAACAGAGCCTGCATTTTGTTCCCAGAAACACAATAGGCGAGACTCCAGCTGGAAATTATTTTCCCAGCCGCTTTCATTTAGAAATGCGCATGCACCATTGAGAAACTGGCGCGATATCCACTGAATACCAAATGTCTCGAATATCAACATCCGAATGATTTTCATGCTATTTAAATAAGCGAAAAATATATCGCAAACGTGATATCGCCATATGGCGCGTGCAGAGTTATCAATTAATATGGCGCTCTTGTTATTAAGTCAGCTTCATTATTATCGATCTTAGTTTTAATTTTAACCACCATCGAAAATATCCTCGTCCTTATTGCGTAACTTGATTACGGAGGCGGGTTCTCGAGAAAAAAATATCACGTATTCTAGGGCTGCCAAAACAGCGTCCCTTAAATACATTCCCCGTTACAGTAATTCCGCTAACCCGAATCACCATTACGTGAGGACAAGCCAAATCTCTCCATGGGACAGAATCAATTTCGAATTTATTACGATGCCATGTGGTGGGGTTTCGGGCCAACTATTTTATGATCATTTTTATTATGTACCCAGTGTGTAGCTGTACATATTTTTTTCATCGATCCGTCAATATTCACCCCCCAGATAAATGTTTATTTGAAAAGATAGACCCCCGTATTGTCGCTTTTATTAACGTTTCTGTTCGCTGTCAAGTATTACGGCTGTAGGCAGATGTTTGTACCATAACGTGTTCTTTTCTGCTCTATAAAATTCTTTTTCGTTTTTACGAATGCCGTAATAATATATTGTTTCGTAGAGGTTATAAAGAAGGAACCGCTGAAAGGTGGCATCGAAAAGCGCGCAGTGTTGCCCGCTATATTATCAACCATATACCTGGGCAGAGTTACCCCATTCAATACTAAACAAAAATTAAAAGTTGGTCTTGCTTTTAGAGAATGTCTTATTTTAAAAGTAGACTAATATACTCTTATATATATTTGTGACATGTTGTAAAATATTAATACTATACCCATATATTAGGTGTACCGGAAAGAAATCTATTTTTTGGGCCTTATTTGAGATTTTCGAGCGTCGGGCTTGTTCATTTTATTCTTAATAATAAAATAAAATATATGACACAAAAAAAGTCGAGGAATAGTGATATAGGAAAAAAAACTTACAAAGATGTTTACTCCACTGTGTTCCGTCTCGTCTTCTGTAAACGGCATTCTAACCTGGGTCTTTGCCACTACGCGATCTCCAGCAGAGGCACGTCCCTAAGGCCAGGACTGTGATTGTCGTCCTCCAGGTTAATTAAGCCCTTCGAATACGGGTCAAGTCACCAGCCATGAGCCCGGAAGCTGAGCTGCCAACGCGCGGATTGTAACAATAATAATCAGACGAGGCTAGGGCCAATTCGTATTTAATTAACGGTCTGATTGGGTGCTACGGTCACCTCCTGTAGCACACATGTCACCAAATTGGCCTGAATAACGGCCTGGCTTCTCATAGCTCCGTAGAATCTACAAAAGCATGATTGTGCCCAACCGCCATCGGCGCAACGTACAATACCGACACGCGACAAACACTCGACTCAAATAAGACAAAAAAATGGATTTCTTTCCGGTATACCTAATATTATAGTTAGAAGAGAGCTTGAAAAAGCTTGTCGTTCTGAACATTCTGGGAGGCCACTGGATTCATTATTATAATTATTATTAACTCAGAATGAAGCTGTGTCATACAGCTCCAACAAAGCTACATCCCTTGACATTCAACCTCACCGCATACACCAACAAAGGATCAATTTAATCAATGCAACCAACAATTTCATTTTTGGTGATTTTAAAATGAATAACCATCTCTATTTAAGAGAAGGTATAATATATGGAAAAAATATGGTTTTGCTCAACTCTCCGAATGTAATGCAAAACGAGTAAATACCCTGTAGTATCTAAAATTTCGAATTTTAACATTTTGGTTCTGTTTTATCTTTACCACTTTGTTAAGTTACAGTATAAATAAAAAAAATGTCTAAATGTTCATTTAAGAATTATAAATAAAAATTAATTTAAATTATGTATTTAATTTTACCTTTCATAGAAATATTAAACCGAATATGGTTCCAGAAAGATCCCAACTGTCATCTTGATACAATTTGTCTTCTAATATAACTTTGGAAAATTTACCTTTTGTTGTTTTTCAGAAACTGATCGCTTTTTTAAACAGTCCCTTTTTCAATCTTACTAATATTAATCACATATATTATTTAATGGAGCTTTTCTTAAATGAGAATTTCTTATCCGTGTGGCTTGCTCTAAATAAATTGATGACAACATATCCAAAAGTAATTTTATTCTAATGAATTCTTTACTTGATTCTAGACCTCTTGTAGACTATCCATCTGTAAATGATTGGTTGGATTGCAGTATCATCCAGGTTGAAGTGTTGTCGATCATTTTAGAAAGAGTTTAAGTAGCTGAAGAATACAACGAAGATTTTATTTCTACTAGAACTATGTGTAACTTTGATGC
Organism: Philopotamus ludificatus; assembly: GCA_022495035.1. Classification (NCBI taxonomy): domain Eukaryota; kingdom Metazoa; phylum Arthropoda; class Insecta; order Trichoptera; family Philopotamidae; genus Philopotamus; species Philopotamus ludificatus. Next base: position 90,756 of record JAGXCT010035639.1, on the reverse strand, counting down.
CATTGTGAGAGCAAATGATTGAATATCATTTACAAGCGATTATGCCCTGTTCGTTTACAAGCGATGTATTCCAACTCCCCAAAACAAAATACCCAGATTTGTTAAAAACCTGAGTATTTAGTTTGATTCAAAGTTGAATTTTAGCTTACATGTATCGAACGTATATATAAGATCATCAAGAACGTTGAGCTTTGTCCTGAGAAATTCTCAATACGTACATAGCACCTTAATATAAGAGTTGATCAACCTGCACCTGGATTACGTAGCCAACTAATGATGTTCTTGGTGTGCTCCGAAATGGCGGAGGAAACTCCAACAACGACGAGCATGCGAAGAATGACAAAGTAAAAGCCATACGAAATCATCATCATCATATAAGAGTGCTATACGATACATTGTTTTAGAGCTTTTTTTTCATTTTTTGGTTGTTTTATTTTATATATTGCTACTTTTTATTTATATTTTTAAATTATATCTATTTTTTATTATTTTACTGATGTGTTTTTTATACGTGATTGGCGACCTGGGTTAATCTGTAATACCAATCACGCATTGTATTTTTTTTTAATTAAATAATAATAATTCCAAACGTAATTTTCGTACTTATCATTCTTATAGTCTCTCATTCTTATATCCTCATCATCCTCGAATCATTAGTAGATCCAACTTTGCAGAAAGTCGTGTGTTTCTCCACGATTTCTTTTCTTGTATTCGGCGGAATAATTCTTTCATATGTTTTCCTATGGCAGTGGTCTATTTAAAAACAAGGTTCATAAGCATTGCCTATTTTCCTTTTCATCGAAGTTTTAATGTCTGATATTCATTTATTTATATTTGTAATTGATGTTTTTTTTAAAAAAATGTTTCATATAAATTTACCATTAAATCAAGTGTTAATTAGGAAAAGACATATGTGTTAATAAGAATAATAGTCTACTTACAAGTGACGATCGTTAACAAGCGTACACATTTCTGCAGTCGATTGATCATTTCTTGATAATAATATTTTTGTTCCCTAAATTCCAGAATCAATATTTTCCTATAGTGTAGATAGGCGGGACATTGATGCTTAATTAATACACTATTTTTCCCGCGATGTTTATTTGTCGATATTAACGATGATCTATTTTCTGGGTAGGCCTTATATTATAAACATACTGTATGTTCATAGATTAAGAAAATAGCATAGAAAAAATACGACATGGATTTGACACAAGAGATATTTGTATTCAAATGCTCATGTAGAAATGTCAAAACGAAGATGTGGATATTTGTGCTTATTTTATGAATAACGAAAAATCTATTGACAGGGACAACGATCAGAATCTGATTGAAATGCTATCAAACAATGGCCTAAAAAAATAAATTTATTTGTACGTTATATTGTGAATAAAATACAAATATAACTTAATTATGGAATTACTCGTTAGGTATATACCACGTTTCTTTGAATTTGATGATATTGAATTATTTAATTAGCAATCAATTCAAATGGCCATTATTAGAGCTGTTATGTTATATTTTTATTATGTTTACGCATGGAAGTGTAAACAAAATGGCCGCGACAAAACATTTATGCCAAGAAAATTGTATTAAATATTATTCTTTTATTATAACTTTGATTTAAATCATAGAAATTCCATTGTGAGTAATTCAGTTTCACAAATTTAATTTATAAAGTTTTATCTCATTCTTCACCTGATTACTTTACAGAAATACATATTTAATAATAAAATATAATATCTTATAACACAGATTTTTAAAAATAAAGATATATTTATAAAAAATATTAAATATTAAGTTTCCCCAGTATTAGGATTTTAGACCACATAAATGTCATGTGTTAAATATGTCATATTGATCTTCGAATGAGTGTTGCCATATAAATCCAATTAGTATACAGCATTATTAATTAAATCGTTTCATATAATACAAGGGGAATAAATATATAATAAAAAATATTAATACAATATTCAATAAAATATTTGAACGATCTGATTGTTTTTCAGAGAATTCAAATACATTACTAGGCCACCAATTAATTTGTATGATTAAATTTTTTGATGAAACATTTTAAATGCGGCCTCCTTTTGAAGAAATATTAAGAAAATCGCTAAACTTTCGCATAGATGGATCTGGCCCGCGTTAAAAAGGCGGGTCCACGTTAATTGAAAACAACTTCCAAAAATACCACAGCAACGCGTAGTAAAAAACATTTTTCTCGAGGAATTTTCTCAATTTAACCTCGAGGAAGGAGCATCTCCTTTAATGAGTTTCGTCAATCCTATTTGCTCCAATTTTCATTAGATTGTTTTAATATTTTTCTGAAAAAAAAACAAACCTCAAATTAAATTATTATATTTATATTAATTAAATTCAGACATTTATTATTCAGAGCAGCGTTTCTAAAATTAATTCGTATATACTTATTATATAAAAAAAAAAACCTTGTCGCTGAATGTTATAATACAACGCAGTTTAATTATATTTAGCTCTACATAATCTATTTATACTTATTATTATCTGTTAAATAAAACAAGGGCTATATATTAAAAATGTTTTATTATACTGTACTTGATTTTCTTATCAAGGAATTGTAATTACATGTCTTAGATATTTTTTATTTTATATTATCATAGAGACATCTATCTAATATGTATTAACTTATGAAATTTACTTAAATTATTTCATTTAAAAAAATATATTTTTTCAGTATAAGATTAAAACTAATATAACCATTGCCATTGAAAGCAAAAATTCATACTTATTAATTAATTTATTTTTATTTTGTTAATTTGATGTCTTTACAATTAATTCTAAATATTCATATGCCATCCAAACTAATATTTGTGTAGATATTTTTTTTAAGTTGATAGGTCTTTCACACTTATCACCCACCCTATGATTAAAAATCAATTTCGGTATACGATTATTAAACATTAATTAAACTATTTATATGTAGTAATAATTTAAAAATCAATTGTAAGCAAGTTTATAAAACATTCGTTTTTTTTAATTTTTAAGAGTTTGGGCAAAATCGATAATCTTTATGCCAACTTTTATAAATTGCTTAAGTATTATAAATAAGTAATTCTCAATATATGACACAATAGAATCGTAATCTAATAATTTAACAAAAACAAAATTTCAGTTATACGTTTGATTGTCATATGGCAGCCCTGGTATAAATAAATGCATAGTTCATATTAATCATCATATTACTTGTTTTTATATTTATATTATTTAAAATCCAATTTCTTTTAATTTCATAACTATAATAATATTTATAAAAAGTAACCAAGAACTTTATCGACATCTGACAATTCAGAAGTGTGGCAAACTCTGTCGCCAGTGTTACCAATCGTTGACGGCGGCTGCGCGGCGAGCTGCTCCTAGCCAAGGTAGCCCTGCGTCTAGGGCGGCGCCCTCGCCTCGCCTCACCCCTCACCCCTCTCACCTTTCCCTCCCGCCGACTCCAAGTATCCGCCGATCTTCTTCACTTTTTTGGTTATGTGACATTTGCTATTACATAACCCCGGCTACATCAAATTTTATGTTTCACGTCGACATTTTTTTACCGCAAATTGACCAGTGATGGTCTTTATACACTTAAATCTTCAATGTATTGTGAACTTATAATCAGTCATGTGTTTTTCATATTTTCACATTTGGAGCACCTGACACAACTGACATTTGGATAGCTTGATTAATGTTTTTTTATTGATAATATTGTAGATGTTCAGTCGCACAGCACCAGCAGTATGTGGCCAGGCCGTGGCCTTGGTCAACCAGCAGCAGAACAGGGGGATGGCGACCCTCAAGTCGATCTCCATGCGCCTTAAGTCCGTAAAGAATATCCAGAAAATCACCCAATCCATGAAAATGGTGTCGGCTGCTAAGTAAGTATAACAATATATTTAACTGATGCTCAAAACGCTTATAAAAACCGAATAAAGTATATGATGCTAAATAAAAGTGTTAAATTTATTTTTGATTGATCCGTAGACCGCTCTGAGTTTCCATCAAGCTCTGGCTTAATAAATATTTTATTTTATTCATTAAATCGATTAAAATGAATATTTTATGATGTAAAATATTATTTTTTAGATATACTCGTGCTGAGAGAGATTTGAAGCAGGCTCGCCCATACGGCGAAGGCTCTAAGCAATTTTACGAAAGAGCCGAAGTCGCTCTTTCCGAGCCGGCTACTCCTCAACGCTTAGTCGTAGCCATAACTTCCGACAGAGGTGAGCTTAGAGCTAATTCTTGAGTGTTTATCTTTATTATATAATTACGTAATAAAATTCTCAGGTCTCTGCGGTGCTGTACACACCGGTGTATCGAAGGTCATCCGTAACGATTTCTCCGCATCAGCCGAAATTTGCAAGAACACCAAAGTTGTGTGCGTCGGTGATAAATCGCGTAACATCCTCCAACGCCTCTACGGAAAGAACATCATGCTCGTCGCTAACGAGGTAATACACTATTCTATTCAACTTAGCATATTTTTAATTTTTATTTACCAAAATATAATTTTTGGTTAAATCTCGACGATATGCTAGATTAATTTTACTGATTTTTATTTACCTTGGTTGTTATAACTCATTTTAAGGTTAGGCAAAAATCATACAAAATAATAAATAATTTTTAGGGCATGAAATTAATATATTGATTTTTTAGGTCGGACGTCTTCCTCCGACTTTCTTGGATGCGGCCAAGTTGACTATCGCAATTCTCAACTCCGGATATGAATTCTCTTCTGGAAAAATCGTTTACAATCGATTCAAAACTGTCGTATCGTACTCCCAAGCCGATATGCCGATATTTAGTCAAGCCGCTATTGAGGTAGACAAATATATATATAATATTTATTCCATTTAAAATATATTTCATTTTAATTTTAATTATTTTTTCTATTCCAGGCTGCGCCTAAGCTTTCTATATACGATTCACTCGACTCTGATGTCATTCAAAGCTACCTCGAGTTCTCCATGGCGTCCATGTTATTCTACGCCATGAAGGAAGGAGCCTGCTCTGAACAATCGTCCCGTATGACGGCTATGGGCAACGCCAGTAAGAACGCCGGAGAGATGATTGACAAGCTGACTCTCACCTTCAACCGAACAAGACAGGCTGTCATCACCAGAGAACTTATTGAAATTATTTCAGGAGCAGCCGCCTTGGAATAAATGTTTAAATTCCGTTAAAACATCGTTTACGATGTTGATCTACTGTAGGTGAAATATTATTAATTGCAAATTCGTTGCTGTAAATTAATGATTCTATACGATTCACGAGTCTAATGAAACCTAACGATTATTTATTTTCATTTGATCACGATGTAGATATCGCTAATGGTAGAATATATTCAAATTCTACATCTATTGCATTTATTTTGCCATTAGTTACACGTTATATTCATTATTTATAGTAATGGAAGTTGATATATAAAAAATATACAAATGTAAAAATTAGCTAATCTTTTATTTATTTACAATTCATTATATCGTATAATAAAATAGACTGATGAGGTAAGTCGTTGAGTGAAAATAAATACATTATTAAAACATATTTAATATTTTTCACTATTAATTTACAGATCTTGGAATTATAAGCTCTCAGCAGATGCAAAATCAATCACGTATCGTCTATAAATATCATATTTCAAGGTAATTATTATAAAATCTCTTAAATATTTATGTAGCATATAAATTTATATAATTAAACCGAATTTTTAGGGTTTAATTGCTTACGATATGCTAAAATTAATTGAAATGATTTTTATTTACTTTCGATTGCTTTAAATCTTTCTAAGGATAGGCAAAAATCACACATTTAAAAAAAAAATATAATAAAACGATTACATTTATGTTTCCTTTCTTATATAATAATTCTTTATTTTTTTCCAGATTTTTATTCTCGATCAGAATGTAAGATAAGAATTATGTGAAGATAGAAATAAAGATAACACCTACGGTAATTATAATATTTATTATATTTCCACACTCTGCATATATTTTTTATAATTTTAATCAAACAACAATTTTGATTAATTCCATAACAATATGCAATATAATAAATGGTTTTTATTTACTTTCGATTGCTTTAAATCTTTCTAAGGATAGGCAAAAATCACACATTTTAATTTTTAAAAACAATATAAAATGATTACGTTTATGGTTCTTTTTATATAAAAAAATTCTTAATTTTTTCCAGATTTTTATCCTCTCTATCTAAATGCGAGATATGAATTATTTAAGCATAGCGATAACACTTAAGGTAAATATAATTTTTACTATATTTTGAAACTCGCCCGCATATTTGTTTTCTAATTTTAATCAAAAATCATTTTTGGTTAATTGTACGATAATATGCAATATAATAAATGGTTTTTATTTACTTTTGATTGCTTTAAATCTTTCTAAGGATAGGCAAAAATCACACATTTTAATTTTTAAAACAATATAAAATGATTACGTTTATGGTTCTTTTTATATAAAAAAATTCTTAATTTTTTCCAGATTTTTATCCTCTCTATCTAAATGCGAAATATGAATTATTTAAGCATAGCGATAACACGTAAGGTAATTATAATTCTTACTATATTTTGAAACTCGCCCGCATATTTGTTTTCTAATTTTAATCAAAAATCATTTTTGGTTAATTGTACGATAATATGCAATATAATAAATGGTTTTTATTTACTTTCGATTGCTTTAAATCTTTCTAAGGATAGGCAAAAATCACACAATTTAATTTTTAATACAATATAAAATGATTACATTTATGGTTCTTTTATATAAAATAATTCTTAATTTTTTCCAGATTTTTATCGTCTCTATCTAAATGCGAAATATGAATTATTTAAGCATAGCGATAACACGTTAAGGTAATTATAATTTTCACTATATTTTGAAACTCGCCTGCATATTTGTCTTCTAATTTTAATCAAAAATCACTTTTGGTTAATTGTACGATAATATGCAATATAATTATGGTTTTTATTTACTTTTGATTGCTTTAAATCTTTCTAAGGATAGGCAAAAATCATACAATCGTTACTTATATAAGTTCTATACTTCACTTGTATAATACGTACTAAAATTTCTTTATTTTTTTTTTCAGATCGAATGTGAAAATATTTTATCAATTTACTTTTTTATGTAATATATTTTGTTCTCAAATTTATATTAAATACTAAAAGAACATAATGTTTGTTTTTATTATTACTCATTCCCTGTATGAGATTTGATTAAAAAGTATGCGGAGTTTGCTTTTTCTTCCAAAAATATTTATTTATAATTCAATATTAATTTACTCGAGTCAAGGTAGTACACATCATGTGCTTGTGTCAGCTCATATTCTAACCTCATAAACACTTCTGAATTACACTTTTCAATGTGACGTTTAACTCCTTTAGCATATGTTTGTCAAAAAATAATAAGTTCGACATTTTTTTTATTTTTTAATTTTTATCCTCGGGAATAAGGTTTCACATGATTGCTTAATAAGAAGGCTGATGCATCTCAGCTTTCTTTTTGGCTATAAAATCTTTCCATATTTTCAATTTTTTGAGAGCACACTAAAAGACATGATAACTTTTCGACCGTCAATAAAGAGTCACACCAAGGACATATGTACTGAAAAAAATCTGATTTGGACTTTAACAGACCGTTAAAGTCCAAATGATGACCCCATTTAAAAATTAAGCATATTTTTTTATCAAACTTTGTAATCCTGAACCTATATTTCTTTATTTAAACAAGTTTATATTGAATTATTATAATATTAGAATAAATCTGGAATGTTAGTTTTCTCTGTCGACTACAAGTATTGAAGAAATCATCATAATTTATGGGTTGCCTATAGTTACCTATAGCCCTCACATCCCTTTATAAAGAACAATCAATATCGTCCTATGTTGGGACCCAAAGTCCCCCAAGAATCTTAGAGCATGTATTCACATGCTACTTCCTGTAGTGTCCTCTAACTAACCTAGGAATTTTTATGTTTTCATTGTTTATATGAAAGTTTACAGTTACATTTGTGTCTGAAAATCATGTTGTTACAAACAAATCATGTAAAAATATAGTATTCGTCCTTTTTAGTGGACAGTGTTTTTTCATTATAATGCTGTAATACCTCAATATAGACATTGATTAGTGTTATTTTAACTATTGCCAGCATTGACTTGTTTAAGATTTTATTTACACTTATCAAAGTTATATTACATTTAATTCAAATTATTAGATGTTTAATATATTTTGTTGTTATTGTTGAAAAATAACAGCAATAAAATTTACATAATTCTTAGGTTCTTTACAATTACTATCATGGATACACACCATTTAACTTATTCAATATCCAAACCAATATTTTAATACAATATGTTGACCTTTACTTTGCAGTTAAATAATATTAAAAAAAGATTCAAATAAATACTAGACAGTTACATCCCGATTAAAGCACTAAAATAAATAAGTAATTCATCTCTTCAACTAAAATATTTTCCCAAGCAATGGAAAATGGCCAACGTTATAGTGCTCCCAAAACCCCGGTAAACCACATAATCTAATAGAAAACTACCTCACAATCAACCTTCTCTCTTCTATTGGTAAAATCTTTGAAAAAAATATTAATAATAGATTTGTTAAATTATGCACAGACCTCAAGATACTTCTAGACGAGCAACACGACTTCAGACCAGGTCACTCCAATCGTCATCAAATGCTTCGAGTAACATAATTCGTCGGAAAAGGATTACATATTAAACAACCCTCCGGCGCCATTTTCTTAGTCATCACCCGTGCTTCTGACAAGGTCTGGCACGAAGGTATAATTTACAAACTAATAAATGCCAATTTCCCTGGCCCATATATGCAATTAATTCAATCATTCCTAACAGACAATTTAGCGTAAAAAATAATTCAGACTTTTCTTCTCATAGCCCGATAAAGGCAGGAGTTCCTCGAGGATCAAATTTAGCACCTCTTCTCTTTTCGATATACACCAGTTATATTCCAATTCCAGACAATAAGCACACTACCTCCTACTACCTCCTAGCGCTAAACGCAGACGACACTGCCATAATTAGCCGCAGTCATAACCCATAAGTAGAGATACGTGATTATCGCATTTTGCGATAAATGTGACATAGAAGCGATAGAAG
>JAGXCT010035639.1:55805-80551 GCA_022495035.1 Philopotamus ludificatus | reverse complement strand
GTCATTTTAAACGCTATTTTTTTAAAAAAATAGATGCTAAAATACGTGTCTCTACCTATAAGCCATCAGTAAAAATCTACAAAATTATATCATCAAACTTCCAAAGTGGAGTGACATATGGCTTATTACAATCAATCCGAAAAAAACCCAGGCAAATATTTTCACTAGAAAAAATAAACTAATTCTCTCTTAAATAAAAATTATCGACACTTATATACCTTGGAGCTCCAAAGCGAAGGATCTCGGGGTAATTTTCGATAGAAAACCTTCTTGGGAAAAGCATATAGAAAACGTAATTCTAAAAAATGATTACAACAACGCGATCCTCCGTCTTCTTATAGGAAGAAAAAGTTACTTATCCCTTAAACTAAAAAAAAATCATATATACCTGAATAATCCGACCTCATATCCTATAGGCATCACAGATCTGGGGCTCGGCCACCCCCTCACTACTCAAAAAAAATCAGACAAAAATCAACATCACACTCCGCACAATCACTAAAGCACCCTGGTTCACTAGGAACACAGACATACAACAAGACCTAAACATACCTTCACTCTCCAACTTCCAACTTCTCTTCTCCATATCTTTTACATACTTTGTTTTAATACTTATGCTTTCTTTGTAAACTGTATAATTAAGTAAATGTTACTATTTTTTATATCTATATCTGACACCTTAACTATAAAAAACTATAAATATCAGACACGAAACAAAGATGAAAAGGAAAATAGGCAATGCCTACAAACTTTGTTGTTAATAGACTTCTTCTAATTTTAAACCAACTGAAATAATATTAAAATTAGCCAGTGTCGTGCTTTGACACTAGGGGGAATAATAGTGTGAGAGACGCATTCCCTTTTCATCTTTAGAGTCTTTAGAACAGTGGTTCTTAACCTTGTTGGAGGTACTGAACCCCTACAGTTTCATATGCCCGTTCACCGAACCCATTATACGTCGTATCATTTTTCATAATATGGTACAATAAGTCGGGTGTGTGTTTTGACCTCCGCCGAACCCGGGAGACGAACCGAACCCCTGGGGTTCGATCGAACAAAGGTTAAGAACCACTCCTTTAGAATCTTTATCGATTCTTTATATGGATGAATGGCGCTTTGGAATCTTTATGTTATGCCATTCATCAATATAATAAAATTGAAATCTAATATTATCATCTTACATATTATTATTATAATATATATAAGTCGATTTTATTAGTCGTGTCCTAAAAACAGCCATGTTTCTTTGATTTTAGTTTAAAAATGAACGATTATATTATGATACGTTCCACTTAACAAATATATACACGTGTTTATTTATGTCTTTTTGCGAATAAATTCATATTCAGATGCCAATTAATTTGTATGTTCATACAGACTTCGTTGTCGGTATGGATGTTGTATTACAGATTTCGTGGAATAAATACTTCTTTGTTAAATGTATCCTTGTAATATTCGATGATAATAATAATATTAATACACACACTCATGTGTATAATAAGCTACTCCTCTCTTCTTTATCTTTAAGGGTCTACGCCGCAAGCTATTCAGTTCAGAAATGTTTTTATTATACAGAGAGATGCGGCAAGACTTCCCGATGAAATATCGCTCATGTCTACAGGACCGACTCCAGACGCAAACACTTGTAATAAAATTAATTAACCTAGAATAAGACAACGCACTATTTGAGAAAAATCTTCATAATAAAACAACTGACAAAAGAGTTAAGGTTGATACATTTTTTTTTTAAAAAAAATGAATTTTGAGCTTTAGTTTGTGATTTGTACATCCAGTGGCAAGCTGGAAATTTTGAGCCCTGATGCAAAGTATAACAAAAGTATAACATAACCCCCAACCATTTAAAAATAAATATAATTAAAATTAAAATAGATAATATATATAAACAATTTAAATAAAATAATTTATTTTGTAATCCCTAATATTTTATAATACAAATTAATTATAATGACATTCGTGTGTCTTACCATATAACGTAGAAACTGAATTTTTATTTAGGCTTTATATTATTTTAATATTCTAAGCAAGGTTTTTTCAAAAATTGATAAACTTGGGAAACATCGCGAAACAAGAAAATTAGGATGTTTGAACAAATAATAACAGTATTACCAAAAATAATAAGCATTTAATCTTCAATTTTATTCTTTGATTTATACCTGATTATCTCGGCTAGAAGGAGCCTCTCAGCTCTAAAATGTTTAGTTTGATGTGGTGATGTTGGATGATGGTTTGCCGTGGATTAAAAAAAATGTAAATAATGTCTACATTTCTCTGCGGACCACTGAAACTTTCTCGCGGACCACCACTTTATCGACCGCTACTATAGAGTGTCGATTCGTTGTGATGGTACAGAGAGTGATATTGACTCGGATGAGGTAGTGCACCAGTTTAAATTCGCAATTTTACTACCTTGTCGCTTATAATTTTAGCGCCTTGCGAATTCTGCTTCGTCATATGATATAACACGGTGGACCCAATGCAATAAATTTTAGAATCGTTCTGAAAGCCATTATTAAAATATAAAAGTGTCTTTGTGCGAATTAAGCGTCTGAAAATACAGTAAAAATTGCACATTTCTTTCAGGCCAGTGCTCCTGGTTATAATTTTACGAGGGGATCGAATATGTGGAACATAAAGCTTCGCAAAGGTACTGGTTTCCTGGAAAAATGATAATTTGACACAATAAAATTGAAGCATCGTCTTTATTCCAATTATAGCATAATTTATATACAGTATATTCACATAAATATATTTAAAAAATAGTACAATGAGACTCAAATAACAATAACAGTACAAAATATATTTTTTAATAAACCGCTTTATTGTGAAAAGCTTTCGTTTCGACGAAATTTCAACGACGAAACATCAACAGATTTTTTTTACTGATTTCATATTAAACTTTTTTATGAAATCAAATATATAGAAACTACCCAGTATTTTTCTACTCAAATTGAAACGACAATGCTTTGTAAATAAATTATTGATATTATTGATTAAGAGTGGAAGAAAAAAAATATATCAATAATGCTTCAAAAATGATATAACGATGGAAAGTCGCTAATTGATACTAATTAACGTGAGGTCAGCAATGAATAATCGGTAGATTACAGCTGCTTCATATGTTAAATGTTTCGGAGAGAATATAGAAACAAAAGGAATTTTTATACGCATAAAATTTCAGCACTTGAAAAATAATCTGTTCGTGTTTTACAGATATAAAACAGAATTCTGCGAAAAAATGTATATTTTATGAAAAGCACATTCTATACAATCCAATAAGAATAATATTTATTTTCTTCATAACATATATTTGTTTCCTTTAGCAAACATTAACTGAAAAAAGCTTTTTATTTACTTTTTACGTGATTTTTCGGTATTTATCAATTAAAGCTGTTCACAATATTACAGGAAAAATGTAATATGCCATATTTAGAATGGTTTACGGGCAAAATGAGGACATTCTACGTTTTTTAATGAATAAATCTCTTTATTCGCATATAAATCTATTATATAATATTAACTAATATGTTTAAACTTTTTATAAAACTTTTGTTGATTAAAAAAGCTAAAAAACGGAGAATATTTAAAAGAATAAAAAAATATATTCCTGTTGATTATTACAGTCAAAAAGGTGTTTCTGGTACCTAGAAGAATCTTTGAAGATTGGTTTGTACAGAATGAATTCGAGAATTAAGGGCTTTTTTGAAAGTTTTCACAGAAAGCAATGCTATTATTAGATAATGCTACTTCTTATTCAAATGAAAGCATATAGAAAACCGACGGGATTATGCTTGCAAAATTTTACAACCTAGAATCACTTCATTATTTAAATTCAGATTATTTCTTTAATGTAACTAAATTATAGTACTGTCATTCTTGAAATCCTTTGTTATGCAGTTGATGACTTGAAAATGTTCATGTTACACTCGTTCGATGGCGGAGGAAAATTATTTTTATTCCAATGAAATAAATGATATATTTGTAATATGTAAGCTATTTTACATTTTTATTATTTCATTTTTAAGTGGTCTTCTAACCCTGAGGTGGGTATTTGCCACCTGGAGGACACTACGCAATCTCCAGCAAACCAGGTATGTCTCAATCCTAATGTCAGGACTGTGACGGTCATCCTTCAGATTATCTTGGCTCTTAGAATAGGGGCAGGTGGCCAGCAATAAGCCCGGGAGTCGAGATGTCAACCAGCAGATTGTAACAATAATAATCAGATGGGGCTAGTGACAATTCGTATTGAATTCACGGTCTGATCGGGTGCTACCCGGAGGTGCCCCTCCTGATCTTTTCACAACTTCCTCTACGCCCAGTATCGATTTTTTTCTTTTTATGATGCAAACGTTAATTATATTCCTATTTTTTTATAGTTAATACAGATTTTTTTAAATTATTTTAAGTTGAATTTGCTATAAAATATCTAAATTAAAATTTAATACACTTGTGAAAATATCAGGGGACGGAATAAACGATTTAAACCATAAACCACGACCACGACTAGTAAATTCTATACAATTTTCATAGTCAATGAATTCCTAAATTACATACATATATTCGAGATATGTGCAATTCGAATTTTATACAGTGGTTATAAATTTTATTTTTAATATTTTTATTGAATTAAATTCATTGAAATAATGTTGATCAAATACGTAGTAATTAAAAAAAATCCAATCAAATTTTTCAATGAGATTTGCTTAATAATATAATAATTAATTAAATATTGTACATATGGTACTTTTTTAATAGTGCATAATAATATTTTATAGCTTAATAAACTAATAAAGTATGAAAATTACCGTAATAAAATAATTTTACGCTACAATTCAAAAGCTTTTATGGTAATAAAAGTCGAGATTATTGAAAATTGAATTTATTTCGTATTACATTTTGGTCCAATATTGTTAAAAATTGAAAACAACTGATACAATCCGGAATGTTCATTCAATATAAAATAGAGTCGATCATATAACGCTTCAATGCATTTCTCATATTGTTCGCATACGATTCATATGCAATGATCAAAGAGTTAAGAGTGTTATTGCATTTTTGCGGTATGTTATCAAAGAGTACGAGGAGAGTGGATATTTTGCAAAATTATTCCATAAGAATAATTGCAACGATTCTCGTCATGGTACACTCGGTTACGTCAACATTGGATTTAGCTTTCAACGCAAGAACCCTGCAGGAAATTTCGGAAAATTGCAATTTAAACGTCGCCGGTTGGCAAGCCTGTATAAAATGTTTCTTTTTCATATTATATTCAAAGAAGATCAGAAGAATCCTCGACGATATCGATGACATGTCGTTGAACGATACGAATATGGGATTGGCGAAACGATCTTATTATATCAGATTTTTTCTCACCATCGTCAGTCTAAGTTATTACATCATCAATGCGATAGTGACCGGTACCGGATTACCATACAAAGGATGGTTGCCCTATAACAATCGATCGTCATATTTGGTATTTGGAATATCCACTACATTTATGTCCATTGTCACGTTGACTGTCGGTATTTTGTCTGTGTGTGTCGAGAATTTTGTCAGTCTGATTTTGGTTTATGTTACTGAGATACTGCAGAAGCTTCAGTCTGAAATCATGCACATTGGAGATGAGATTGATGATGGTACAAACATATATAGAATAAAGCGAGATCTCAAGAACTGTATACAACAACATGAAAACATATTAAGGTTGGAAATAATCGAGTTCCTGGATAGGATTTTACATCTCACTCAGAGATAAAGTGTATTTTCTTCTATCTTGGAATATTTGGTTTTATTTTCATTTTACTTTTATGGAGTAAGGAGGAAAAACATTCTAGAAAAGTTTTCATTTTAATTTAAGTTAATATTAATCTATTGCTCTCTAAATAAAAGTTATTATAATCATAAACCACGATCACACAAATAATCATCATGTAAAGTGAGTCGTAAAAATCTGTCCAGGATCTGTATATATTAAAAAATATATTATTATACAAAAATATGATATTTCAGCATTGCAAATGAATTAAATCCTGTACTGAACATCATTGCTGGTACTCATTTCATAGGATTAACTAGTTCTGTATCTTTAACTGCAATTAATGTCGCAGCGGTAAATACAAGATTAATTTTAAATAAATAATAATATATTTATTAAGACACATTTTTAGGAAATTAATCTGGGAAACATGAGTAAAGTTGCTAATCATACGATATTTTTATTAACAATCACTATAATCGGAGGAACTAATTACTTTTTAGCAGATCGAGTCACTATTGAAGTATGAACAAAATATTTTTTAATTATATTTTATATTTTAATAATATATTTATATAAATAATTTCAGAGCCTAGAAATATATATGACGTTTTATAAATCAAATTGGGTTTCATGGCCAGTAGAATTAAAAAAAGATGTAATTTTCATAATGGCACGTGCTCAATCTCCTATTATATTTACGATTGCAGGAATCCTGAATTTTTCATTAAGCTCATATTTACAGGTAATATATTAATGTACACTATGAAGTATTATTTTAATAAAATACCGTTTTAAATCGTTTTCAGATGTTGAAAAATTGTTATTCAGTATTCGCATTAATACACGATAAAGTTTAATATAGTATGTATCAGTGTGACTAAATTGTGATATATTATTGTTTCATTTTATTTCGGTACTTATATTATATATTATGCAAAAGATTAATGTGGCCAAACAAAGAGAAGCAACTCTTAATTTGAGGCAAGGGAAAATTCTACAACACCTCCATAATTTTCAATTACACTTTTTTATTTAATTATACTTCATTTTCTTCTGTAATTAGGAGTTATTGCGACTTTATTAAAAAAAACCGCATTATGTTATATTTTTGAATTTGTATATAGTTCCGCGCATTTTATTGTTTCTATATAATAAAAAAAAATAATATCCCTTCTTGTAAATCTGCTACATTAAACTTTTCACTATACATTCCAATCTTATTGACATTTTCTCATCTTACCCAATATTAAATTCCGTGTTGTTCATTGTATGTATGAGGTAGCTGACATAGCGTACAGATACACAATATCTTTTTTATATAGTGAGGGTTGCCACAAAATATATAAATAATTATTTATAATATTTATATAATACGTATATCCAAATGTTAGAACCGTATAACCTTAAAACTTGGCAAAGCTCGACTACTTCCATTTCTTAATCATAGTGCTAATTAATGTTTCGTTGCAGAGATTTGTCGTTCCTTTTATGTATGTCATTAAATAAGCTTTTAAGTTATGATATGTATTACTATCAACTTTGAACATCACAAAATTATTTTCTGCACCTCTAATATTTTTAAATATAATAAAAAAAATATACAGCACTTACAAAATATCTCTTAAAAAATATACAATCTGAATTTAACGCTATTCATTTTTCCCCCTGAAAATCAATTCATAGTAACCTTTCTCCTAATAAACATTTGATATTAAAGAAATAATAAAACAGTTTATATTATCTATTTTATTAACATCCTTCATCTCTTATTATACTTATTCTTAGATCTTTATTTAAAAACGATGGCGTTACATTACATTGTTACAATTTTAAAAAACAACCTGCATATGTGTATATATGATTTTTTTTTGTAAACTTGGATTGATGCAAAGGTTTTACGTTTAATCGTATAAATAAAAACAATCTTATTTCAGTTTTAATAACATTCTTTCACCTTTCAATCAATTTATTAATAATATTGGAATAAAAATCTCTTGACTTTGAAGTAAAAAATGCATTAACCGATCCGCCATGGTGATCTATTTATAATAGAAAATAGACCCCAAGCATTTCATGTTCTAGGTATTAATGAATTTTTCTTCTTGATTTTTTGTTTAAAAATAGATAATTATATTTAAAATAGTTATAGATGAAATGATTCATAATTTGGTCGATATTTTGGATATTTCTACTAGTTAATATGTTGCGTAAATGACAAACGTAATCGTCGATGTCCCGCCACAGACTGAGGACACAACATCTGTTGTCCGACCGCTGAGTTCTCGCCGCACGTATCAATGGCACGGTTTCACTCGCACTCGGCACATCATACCGGATGCTAGCGAGCAAAACATCGGGTCTGTACCAACAGAAGCGAATATTATTGCTTTCATTTTTTTTCGCAATTGCAGACAATAAAGGGTAATGATTATTTTTAATATTTATTCTTCAGACTTTTTTAGACAAATGTAAACAGTTTATGACATGTAGGATTTATATTAAAGGAGTTATTCGAAAAAAAATAAAAACTTGAGGTCTCAAATAGTACCCTTCGGCACGGCCAAGTTAAGGGAAGTGTTTACCTGCACTATTTCATCAAGTTTTTTACAATTCAATTTTTTTTGCAGTGATCTGAATACATGATAAACTAAAGCAGCAAGTTCTGGAGAATATGTTTGATGCTTGTTTACATCCTATTTAATTTCATTAAGCTCATGTGAGTCTGGGTCATCATCACCATATGTGGTCGACCATTATCGTGTTGAAACACAACCCCTCTTCTGTTTGCCAATTCTGGTTTATATTTTTCAAAGGCAATGTTTAATTATGTTAATTGTTGACAATATCATTATATTGTAATTGTTTGATTATTATATATAAAAAAATACTTTTTATAGAATCAGCCTTCGAAGTTGTTAATATAATATGTTTGGCTTTTCCAGGTATACTCGAATGTCTTCTCCGTGTTACCTTATTGTACACTACTCATTTCTCATTTTCAGTCACCAGCCGATGCAAAAAGGGATCGGGATTTTGTCTATACAATTTATGAGGAATTCAAACATCGTACCACTAAACCATCCATCATATATTCAAAAACTTCACTACAGTTGATTGGTTCAATCCCATCTTACCTCCTTTGATGTGGATCAGTGTCAATTGTTACTTTTAACTTGTCATCAGACTCAATCACATAAGGTCGCTTGAATCGTGGTTTATCAGTAAATTAAAACTTCTCCATGTCAATATAATAATTACCCATCGTTGTATATGTTGAATTTTGGGAGAATTTTCTCCATACACATCGCAAATGTTTTTGGCTGCTACCTAGACTGGTCCAGGCTGTTGGCTAGACCAAAACTGAATATAAAATAGAAAGGTAGCATGTATAAAAAGACAATTTTAAAACAGATGTTAATCATCAGTTCCAATAAAAAAAATTGCTAGTATTTTTACAAAAACTTTTTAACTTTTGCATAACCTAATATAACGTGATGTCACAGAGTTCTAGCATTTTTCATCATCTGAAATAAGTAATAAATTACATTTTTTACAATTTGACTCGTAGGATATGGCAAAGGATTGATTATGGAAGCTGAATTTTTCAAATTCTTGGAAATGTTTTTGATTATAGTACATTTTTTTTAATAACTAGAATGATAAATGAGTTAACCTACACATTATGATATTGCAGAATTAATTAAAGACATATGTATTATTTTAACTACAGTAAAATGAAGAAATACAAGGAGAGAGTAAAACAATATTTTAATAACAGTTCCACGTATATTTCTTCATTATTTAAGACAGCTGTTAGCTTAATTTTATATAAAAATAATTGTTTGTTTTAAAATAATTTAACATTTACACAATTTATCAAACCATTGTTAAAATATAGAACTTGACTTTGCAAGCTAGTATTAAAATTATTAATTTGAGAACTTCATGATTGAACAATTATTGAAAACTTTCATGACACGAGCTTAGAGTTCTAAGACGTGTTCGATAATTAACAACTCTGAATACGGAAAATCAGGTATGGCTAGATTAAAAATGTCGAGAATAGTAAATATATATTAAAATACCAATAAAAAAAATATTAAAATAGAGTTAGAAAAGCTCTAAATTTTCTCTGTCAATTTATTGGCAGTAAAAGCTGCATCATACATATGGCACATTCATTGATATACTATTGTGAATTTAAACTATGATCCCTGTTTGCAATAATTTTTAGACTTTTTGGCAGATATTGTTTCCAACGTTGACGCGCTTGACGTCATGTTTTCCAGAGCTATGTATAGTCCTTGACTGGTAGGAGAGTGTCGGCCACGGTTCAACTTTGTTCCCTGAGATGCGTAACACATATTCCACATACTTGAATGCCGTACCCACACCATCGCTAATTTCGGCATAAAAGCGATATGCCACCGGCGGCATTGTTGTCGCACACCTCGATAGGTCGGAAACGCAAATCTCTCCGGCTGCCAGATAAATATTTTAATGAGAAAAGTTCATGTCTTTATCAGCGCTTTTCATGGGGCCCGCTCAAAACAAAGGCCGCGGCCCAAACTTTCCATTGCATTCCCGCTGAAAGCCCGCCGAGATAAGGCGCCAGGGGCACCCGAAAGAAAAGGGCCCCCAACTTTCCCCGATTATCTCTGGCCACAATTTAATACACTTAACGGTCGAATTTTTCACCGACACATAATCTTTTATATTGATATAATTTATTAGTGTACATTGTTTCCATCTTAACAAACATTTCATGTAACTTTAGATATATAAAAGAGGTGGTATTTCTAAGTTTTGATGAATGATATTATCGTGCGAATCTTTTGTCAAACATTAAAAATGATCATTTGAGGAATCCATTTGTAGCTTATATTATGAAATTCTCAAATAGTGACCTTCGGTCTTCATAACGAAAATAGCTGAAATATAAATATATTTTTCGATATTATGGTAGCCGGATATGCAAAATATTCAAATCAGTGGTAGAAAATTTCATTAGCCGCAGGCAGATATCTCTATTCACAACGAACACAAATGCGAACGGCTTAGTATGTCCCGTATATGTGAAGCTCGCTAACAAAGCTTCAGAAATTCCAACAATATATTTTTAAAAAATCTAATACAACGAATATATCTGGAAACTTTCTCGTCAAACCTTTTAAAAGCGCTTTGATCAAAAATTTCTTCGATACTATCGACGGGGAATATATACATATATGAAACATTTTATATACGATTTTCCGAAAGGGGTGGGTTACCATTGCCACTGATCTTTCACAGCGAAAAATTTCAACTATTCTCGCTCGAATATAAATAATAAAATCGCTTTCTTTTATATGATGTACAGCTCGTATATAATTTTAATGGAGATTCATCTCCTCAGTGAAAAGATATCGCATTTTCCGATAGGGTGTACGTATACGGATACGACCGGGGTATTACGAGGAACGGCGCATCCATGTGATCCAATCTGATTGAGCCCCTTTCAATACAAGTTTTTCTGGGATATATAGGGATAATTTTAAATGTGTAATCTATCGTATATTTATGTAAAGTAATTCATTAGATCATAATATTAATAAATAAATTATTACTTCTTTCAAAGTTAAAATTGATATAATATTATTTCACTTTACATTGCCATTTATATTATATTTGTCTTACAACAAATTAAAAAATGTAAAGTTTTCTTACATATAATGAAGATTTAATGCTTTTTTGCAATATACGATTTGACTAAATTTATCTTAGTTAATTCTTTTGAACTGAATTTTATTTTTTGTTTAATTATTTGATAAACATTTCATCTAAATACTCCTATTAATAGTAGATTAAATATAGATATTAAAAATATTTTTTTTTAGTTAAATAATATATATAAATAAAATATATATACACAATTGTAAGCTTATACACGGAATTCCCGAATTTTACGAGGGGGTTATGTTCCAAAGACTAATGTTTAACAAAAGATACACGTGAAAATGGTAGATAGGCTATATTATTTAAAATCAATCCAAAATTTGGAATTTGTTACTTATTTATTCAAAATTTAAATGAAATCTTTTTGATATAAAGAAGGTAATCTAAATTTAATTATTATTAATAAAATATTAATAGTAAAAATGTTTGATCAATTTTCGATGTTCAGTGTTTAAAGACGGACTTCTTTTCATCCATTGTTTATGACAAATACATCGTTGTTAATAATGCTTGATCTCAAGACGCCTGCAAGAATAAAGGGCAGACGGCTTATATTAAATATATTTTTTCATCATTTGATAAATATTTTTATAAACTGCATATTTGTATTCCTCTTTATTAAACCATGTCAAAAATCCGTTTAAAAAATTAAACAGTATACTTTTTGAAGCGTGCAAAATGAGCATCGAGCGTTTTCCATAATAATATTCTTAAAAAAATCATTCATATTACAATCTGTTACATAATATTTTTTTATGGATACTAATAAATATATAATACTACCGAAATTAAAAAAAAACAAAAAGTAGTTATTAGAAATACATCAAAAATGCAGAAAATAAAAAGTTTGTATACTTATATTTTGGCAAATAAAATATAACCAGCTAGTGTCATGACTTGTATGTAACAACCATATTCTGTCGATAATGCAAGTTAACCGCGACTAAGCTAAGTTAGTACGCGGATAAGTGTCCGACAAAAACTGGGGGTATGTAAAAGAAAGATACTTATACCTCTTCAAGTATTATAAATATATTTTTGTAGATAGTTGAAATACTTAATTTAATGCCAACTATCCTTTGTTGAATAAATAATTATAAAACAAATAATATAAATTTCAATCCAACTTAAATAAAATTAAACATTTAGAATCTTTATCGAATCCTTATATGGGTGAATGGCGCTTTGGAATCTTTCTGTTATGCCATCCATCCATCGTAGTCAAATAAATAATAAAGTATTTAATTTGTGACACAAAACAATCACAGGATGTATAAAATTTAACATTTTGTTATTTTACAGTGCTCCAAAAATGAAATATCTCTTTTCAAGATGATTAATTAACCATCCTTCCAAACAAAATCCTAACATGTCGTTTAAAATATTACCTGCCATAATTTCCGATTAAAATTTTGCTCCATTTTAATTTTTATATGATAAATATTTGATCTTTAAAAATTATGAGTATCAACTGTCGGTTCAAAACAACATTCTTAATTCTAACAAAATGCTAAAAGATTCTTTGAATGTTAATTAAATTTTTATTTGAAATAATATAAAGTTTCATTTCCACAATCTACTTCACATAAACAAGTGTGATGGCCGTCTTTCATTTATTATGTATCAGAGAAGATAGTTTCCTCTCATATTTATATCTACATTTAACGATTCGCTGTATATCGTTTGTCCGTAGAGAATAATAAAACTCTCCCCCAACAGCGATGTTATTAAATTTCTTTATTACACTGTTCTTAGATACGCTTATATGGTAAAAACGCAAATAACGAATTGAAACTTATCCCCGCGTAGCAAAATTACGAATGCACGAGATACGAAAATAAATTTTCCAGGGGCCCAACTATAAAACACACAATTAATTAAAACCATGTTTGTTACGCAAAAAAACGAGAAATTCGGCGAATTTTTTGACATGTTCCCCGAGGCGGTTTTCTTTTTCGGTACAATTCAATTTATTTTCTTTTTTTCTAACCAAACTTTTTAATTATATTATTATTTTTGGAAAACGTAGAACGTTGTTTGTGTTTACGGATGATTTTTTGGCGAGTATCGGTTTCAGCAATTAATGAGTCGTTGTCAGAGACCTCGTGAAATATGAATCAATTTGATAAATTGGAAAAGGTGGCGGGGAATAAACGGAATTATTTATTAAATCACATCCGCTTAAATATTCTAAAACCTTTTACGACTACACTGATTGCGTGAATTAGAATTGTTTATGGAAGATGTACCGTACGATCTGCTCAAAAAAGTTGTCTGCGAAAGTAAAAAACTAAGACTCGAGATCAATATTACCAAGAATTAGATGATGATAGTCGACAGAAGTAATCGGCTACCCATATCTATTAATTTTCCAGATCTGCAGATTGTTGAAGAATTTCTATATCTCGGATCACTACTTACGAGTAACGGAAATTGTAAGCCCGAGATAAGAAGGCGAATAGGGATGAATAAAAATGCGATGTCAAAGCTATCGACAATTTTGAAAAATAGGAGGATATCCAAAAAGACAAGAAAACGTTGAGTGCATAGTCTGGTATTATATTTTTTTTATTACGGCGTAGAAACCTAGACCATATAGTAGAACATGAAAAATAATATTGACGCCTTTGAAATTTAGTGCTGGTGACGTCTGCTAAGAATAACATGGACTGTTAAATGCACAAAATGTGTATGTTCTAAAAGAAATGAAGAACGAGAAAGAAGACCGACTTTTCACCATATAAATGTCTAAAAGGGATTCTTCGATACTTTGGGTATCTCGCCAGAAGAAAAGATAGCCTGGAGAAGCTCATCGCGATTGGAAACGTACAAGAACGCAACGTAGTAGCTGTGATGCGGAATGCAGAATGAAGAGAATCCTGGAGAGACAAAATCAAGAAGATTCGGAACAAGAATGGTCACGATCATCAAGTCATAGGTGCTAACTAAAGAAGAAAAATGGTAATGGAGATTTTACTTATAACATAAGCCTGTTATATCAGGGGAACTAGGGCAAGTCTTTGTACAATATTTTCCTAAGAATTCCTGTACGCCCATTATCATAAAACTCTATAAAAGTATAAAAAAATTACAGATAAATAATGGTTAAGTAAGTTAAAAAAAAAAAGTAGTATTAAAATAAATACAAATAAAAATAAATATTATTACAATGTTTTTGCTGTCATTTATCAGTTTTTATCTTTTTAAATATTATATTAATAAAAACGAGAGCAGAATTTGATTAATTATTAGGTTAATTCAATTAAACAATTCTTCATTTAACCTTAAATATGATCCTATATTCGTAGAAGTTTCATGGTTTTAGATATCCCATATAAATCATTCGCAAATAAAAACTTTAATATGACATTTATAATCCCTATTGTAAACACATTTCTTAATCCCGAGGTTTGCAATTTCGCTCCTAGATTGGATTTCTCAATATGAAAGAGGATTTTTTTTCACAATTGCACGTAGATTCAAGCGACCTTCAAATGATTCGGTTTATTAAATGTTTTTCATAGGATTTTTCAACGGCACCCTCGGTAGCCCTATACCCGAACTGAAAAAATGCACGCATTTAGCCTTCTGAAAATAGGTGGAAGAATCCTGAGCGAGGCGTCGGCTATGCATACCAAATAAGGCGTCGTCCCCATCCGACTCTCCTGTGGTGGGATAGGGGGTGAGGGATCTCGTTCAGGGAAATTTCCACTTTTTGGAGAACATGCGTTCTAACTTAAAATGATTTACTCAATAACGTGCAAATATGTTTTTTAGGGCGCGAGCACCGAGTGTATTAAAAAAATTGAATTTGCCCCGATCCGACGCTAAATGATGTATTATGAGTGAACGAACGCTCGCGTTTATCGGATTTGTTGGAAAAAGTGTTTTTCAGATGAGCGTCGGGAGGCGTCGACGACGGGGTAATCCCACGCCGACCTGTATTTCCCTGTCGCCATGCTGTAATTTGATCGTGAACAGGCTTAGATTAACGTGTGATTATGCTGAAAACCTGAGGGGATGCCGACTCAAATTTTGGAAAAAAATCCATTGAAAATACTTGAGAAATTTGTAATACAAATTTACATATAGTTAAAAACATATTCTCAATAAAAATTCGTCAAAATAATTATCACACGAAAAGGAATAAAGTTTTAAGTAGAAAGAAAAATAATAAATGTTAATAAATTAAAAACATAACATAAAATGATAAAATTAATCCAATGTATATTGATTTGAGTTTTAGTCAAAAATATAAAAATTAGGTAATGTACGATCTGATTAAATGACATTTTTTTAATACTCTCAAAACGATGTACAATATTGTCATGAAGTTATCAAAATAGTTATACTGTAAAATGTTGTCGCAAGAATGTTTTTTTGAAAGTGGAATTACTCCGTTTGTACAAATCATAATTAAACAAGTTTTACCCGCATACATTTTCTTTAATCAAATGTAAAAATTTTTCTCAACCAAATCCTAAAGACAAAACAGTTAAAAATGGTTGGAGAACTTATACTTCGCCTATTTGTACTTGCGATTTTAATCATATTATTAGTATGTATTTCTTCTTCTCCTGCATGACGACGATAGAATGGAATTTTCTTGATTTATAGATAACCGTCTCGTATTTAAAGCAAAAACTTCGTCCCAAATAAGAAATGTGGCAAAATATCATTTGTTCCCTGTATTTCTTTTAGTTCATGGATATTGAAACTATTTTTGCATATTATCTTTTTCATTTCGGACTTTTTAACCCTTTAAGTGCGGGGCGCATGACGTACATGCGCAAACAAATCGTGTCCAGGGTGCGGCCGCCATGTCGTACATGCGCGAGATTCTTTAAAACTTTAACTTGTCGTTACATGTAAACTAGACCGAGTTAAGTGATCGTGTTTGTTTTAAAAATCAGCTAATAAACACAGCAATAAATATACAACATATCACAAGAAATTTATAGGAACCATGTAATATGTAAATAGTAACGATTCAAATCGCGCGTGGTGTCTCATTCAAATCTCAGCAGTTGTATCGGTGACGTATCTCAGCTCAGGGGTTGTCAAGGGTTTGCATAAATCTCTTATAAGAAAATGGTCTAATATAGCGGAAAACGGTGAATACAAATTTACCTCGCCAAAAAAATAATTTGGTCCAAATGGCGCCACACTCAGATGCTGAATCGTATTTAGACCCGCCGCATTGAAAGGGTTAAGTATGTTTCTGTTGCAGTTTTTAGAGAAATATCTATAAGAATTGTTACAAAAATGTTGTGTACTCACAAACATTATCTTCAAATCATTTAGCGATTGATAAAATGTCTTCTCATTTATTAATCTTCGAAATATTTCTACCAGTTGCTCTCATTTAAATTATTTCGAGTTATACTATTATAATATACCCAAGTTTTATTCAAATTATTTTTTCCAGACCATTATTAAAAATGTGACTTCCGCTGTTGATTAAATCCCATGCCCTACTCACAGCTCACGTACATCCGGCGTCCGCTCTACAAAATATAACCCATTTCTCAAAAAAAACAGGAATCACCGCATAACAAATGCAAATGCTTTTGATGTTTACGAGCCGCGTTACGTTTTATTGCCTGTCTTTCCATTGTCGCGGCAAGCTTTGCTCCGGCGAAGGCAGCATCCGGTCACGTGACGCCTGCGAGCTTCCTGCTTCCGGCGGGCGAGCACGCTTCCGGCACGTGGTCTAATACGGCTCCTCCAGAAAAATGGAGATGGTACAACAGGTGATTCTAGTATCGAATAACGCGTCATCATTATATTCATCCGCTCTGTGGCCGCAATAATGCTGCAGATATTTTTTTTTAATATCTCGCTGGGGTGCAGTTTCCACTGTGCTTTTGTTGATATTGTAAAAAGGCTGGGGTATTGCTCCATATGCATTTTTATTATAATAACGATTCATATACTCATATATGAAAAACTGTGTTGTTATTAAATAAGATTTTTTTTAAATAAACAGAAACCTAATAATTTCTTGGGCTATGCAAAAATAAATCATTGAATACCTATTGAAATATACAGCATCAAAAAAAGTATTAATTCATATTTAAATATTAAGTGCTACATATATATGTGTTGGTTTTTATTTAAATTCATAAACAAATACTAATTTTATTGTTAATAATTTGATTTACAATATAATATTCTCTGCATAAATGGTAACCGTGTTGCATATATCCGACATCTGCACATTTAGGTCAATTAATAAATTGATTGAGGCACAACCAATGGTTGTACGGTCGAATGGCATTCCTCTGGCCGGTCCAAAGATAGTTCTACCACGCCTGCAAAGATAGTTTGCCGAATTTGCATATTTTGGCGACAATGTTAATTATTTGCCGGCCATATTAATCAAATGATAACACTCTTGCCTTTCCGCAATTTCGCCACGCCGACTGGCTCTGGGTCGCAATGGCCGCCATTGTTTATGCCTTTGTGCAGTTCGTCCTTTATGTTCTCGCAGTGTGAATATCCTTTTTTAAACATCCACATCAGTTGACAAGTCGTGCGGAGATAGGACTGCCACGCGTCCTATTTCCGGTAGGACAGTCTCACAATTATGATAGATATCCTACGTCTTTCACAAAAGCTTAAAGTCTTATATTATATTTGTAAACAAAGAAACTTTATGATAAATATATAAGACGTTTTTATAAAATTTAAAATATGTAATTAGGCAAAAATGTATTCTTAATTTAGTTTGATATGCGTTAAGTTAATTGTCTGATTTTTCAGCAATGTAACAGGAACTATAAATTGATGGCATCATTACAAAAAAAATAATAATACATGAATGATTTTTTTAAAATAAATTAATCCTCATAAAACATTTCATAATTAAAAGATAAAGATTTATATGGTTAAGCAACTATTCACTTATTTTTCATCAATAGAAATTAATAATATCTCATGATTATTTATTGAACAATCTCTGTAAAAGATTAATTATTGATTCCTACCGAAACATATACATTTCAAAAATATCAAACCACAAAGCAATTATTATTTTAATTAAAACCAGTAATAATAGTATTAAAGTTCTCAGTAATAATATATATTTGATGCAAAAATAGAGGCGTAATTATGTCAAATGTACATACATATTTACATTTTTAAATGATTTTAATATGTAGTCAATATTCCAAAAATGCTTTGTATATTTTTAATAGAAAATATAAATATGCACATATTAATGGAGAATATCGGAATAATATGAAAACTACCATAATGGCGTGTTGTATTTGAATCTCATTGTATGGTGTTTAAATCAACATTCATTAACTTGTGATTAAAAACTTGTACGGTTATTTGCACATTGGATATTGTCGACAAATTTATATTGCTAGATAATATCGGATAGCACAATATTTGCATACAATTTCTAAATAGTTTTTATAGTCACAGTCAATTCACTAATAATTACTTTCAAAATACTCGTTTAAATATTATAAATTAATTAATTCTATGATTCTACAAAGTTTATTTTAAAAATATCCATTTCAATAGTGAAACATATGAATTTTTAAGAGTAATATAAAATCAAACGAGTCGATTCCACTAATTGATTTGGGATGGAAAATTTTAAAAATGAATCTATCAATCTAGAATCTGTTAAACGTGAGATTTTTATTTAGGGATGTTATGAGAATATACAACGTGACTTAATTTTACCTCTCAGTGAATAATTAAATACATTTATTTCCATTCTGCGAGGAATAAATATAGATATATAACAATAATAAGATAACATAAAATAGAAGCTTTTTATATGAAAAAAATAAATTATAACGATTAAGAACGATTATTAAGAAAGGTTTGATGTATAAATTGGAGCAACACTATATATATAGTATCTTAAATAAAGTTAAAATAAATTTATTATCTCTGGATACCGAGTCCACTAGTAAAAGCTATGCCATAAATACCGACATTTTTAAAATAAACAATTAAAATTTTTAAAGTGTAAAATATATTCTAATACTCATCGTAACAAAACAAATTGTAGACAACAGTCAAAGGTCACAAGTGTAGTTATTTTTTTTTCCAAACATAAAGATTCTTGTCTGTCACCATCGGTGTACTCAAATATATTTATCTTAAATTATTTCTCGATATTTAAATATGAAATAAAGTATCATATTATATTTATGGACAGCATTATAATCAATATACATTAGATATTAATGGAAAAAATATTTTAAACATGTAGTTCCTTCATGGCTTTAGTATTTCGGAAAGTAAAAGGCTCTACCGGTTTTCTTCTTTATCTGAATGATTTTTGACGTAGTATCTTTGAGAGACTTTGTTAAAAAGTGTTTTAATACTGTCGTACGTATTAATAAATTTCACTAGCAAAATACGATTTATCTTATTTCGACATCTAAAAGTTTAAAACATATTTTATTATATTATATGTTTTATATTAATCTGACGTAACAAACCTTTCAAAGTAAGACTCATCCGATATTGTATGATTTTGCAATTTTATGACCAGGACATAAATGCCAGGAAGATCACTAAAGCAAATAACGAATTATACGGTCAAGTGCTGATTATGGTCTTTTAAGTTTAAATAAGACGATTGAAATCCATCGAAATCAGGATGACCCTTTAAATACGCATTGAATTCCTTAGTTGAATCAGATCCTTGATTGACCATTGAAGAACAATTGCAAAAACTCGCATCTCCATGGTCCACAGTACATTTTCATTTAATTCATCTCTAAATTTAAATTCATCACGACAATAGACGCCCGCTCTTACAAAAAAAGAATTGCCTGTGACAAAATTAGGAGTCGTAGAGTTGTGAGGTTCGACTACACCTTTCATATCCACGAAACCTAAGAAGAACAAAGCGTTTTCGAAATGTTGCAATGTGGAGGTTTAAAACAGTTTTTATTCGAACCGGCTATTTGATTTCCTTTTTTCAAGAAAGAAATATTTTTTTTATTGATTTCCTTGGAAATTAAATGAAAAACATGGAATAGAATCAAAAAGATATTAAGTGGTAATAAACAATTATGGAAACTATATATATTTTTTCAAATACGCTATTTCTTCTCGTCCCCCTCATCAGGGTATCATCAGCTTTTCTTCATCATATGCATTTTTAAAACTGTTTTTATAAATGTTAAAATCTTATCCAAAACAGTTTCTGTACTATATTAATCTGATATTGGTATTATACAAAATTCTAAATTTTCAACGGTCCATTCGTAATATTAGTTTTTTGTTCATGGATGAAAGTTTTCCAGTTGCGCGTGGGTCAAGCGAGGGTCAAGCGCGCTCAATGTGTTTTTAATGTTTTTGCGCGTGCCTTTTGATGGGTCTAAAGTTTCTATTATCCCTATAAGACGAAGAGAGGTGCGGGGGGTGGACATTTGCGTCCATCACGGGGACGTGTCGCCTAATGTTATCCAACCTCAAAGGGGATTCGAACCCGGAAATTAAAGTGTCAAGTGACGCCATCTACCATCTCCGCAACAGTCTTTCGGCGACGACTGCTCACCCCCACCACTTCGCTTCGGGACCAATTTGCTAAATAAATGTTGAATCCTTTCTGTCGGAAATGTTTGCCATTGAGGAACATATATATTCAGATAACTTTTCATACAATTACATAAATTATTTCAAAATAGAGTGCGTCGTGTCATTTGAAGGGATTTAATCGCCATCAAAGAATTATTACACATATATATATATAAAATAGAACCCTTACTCTATCAAATATAGTCTAAATCTTTAAGAAAAATTAAATTATTATAAAATATAAGTACAAAGGTCGAATAACAAAATAGTCTAACCTAAAGTGTAATATATCAAGTCTAGCCGATTTTATAAATAAATCAAATTAATGTACATATTATGAGTAAAAGGGAAGAGGGGGTTCCACGATTTAATTACATTCCTGATTTAACCCATCTAAAATACTTATTTGGGCTATTATACAGTCGGTTTCTTAATCTCCCTGCAAACATTATCAAATGCCGTAAAACCCCATAAAATTCCATAACACGGCGAGGCTGCGCGGTACCTTTTGAAATTTTCACTCTGCGGCTTTCGCGTCAATGAAAAGCTTAGCATTTTCAGCAAAAGATTAATAATTTAATATTGAAATGAACTCTTCCTCACAATCCAGCTCTATTTTTAATTTTTAAATACCTTCATAAATATTACCCGAGCATTATCGTGATGAAATTGTGTACCGTTTAATCCCCTCTGCTGCCGCTATTGCACATCCGTTCATCATTAATCGCAAAACAATTCTATATATAAATTAATTTTAAAGCGGGTTCATCTCAATGCAGATCGTTACGTAATAGTATTAATTTAAAAACGGTTCAATGTATCATTTCTACGAAATAATTAAATCCTCTCGGCTCATGGAAATGTAAAATAAATATAAATACCAGTAACACCATCCTTAAAATAATATTTGAATGTACTGAATTTGACTAAAAAAATCTAAATTCAAAAGCCGTCGTTATTTTTTTTTATAAATATAAAAGACACGTCCAAATTGAATGTGTGAATTTACGCAGGACTGTAAAGAGCCTTATTTTTATAACATGTGCCGGTTAATTTGCATTCGGCTGAAAGCTTTCACAGGAGCAGATGCGCCATTACTGCTGAGTGTTGCCATCAGAAAGGAGCGGACAATTACTCATCCAGGACTTCGGCGATACGCCAAATGACCCTTACTCCGCGAAGCTCCTAATGTGTCCCATTCCCGGTGACATGCTCGATATCAAGAAGTCACAAATTTATTCAACTCATTTCTGGTGATAGACACTAAAAACTGGACATTAAAAAATTCTACGCTAAATATAAGCTCTAGTTGAAAATGATTAAAAAATAAATAAAGTGTGGTAAGTTTAGCATCCTCGTCATGCCTATAAACAAATAGAGAAATGAGGATTAACCGTCTGGAAAAAAATATGAATATTAACAAAATGTTAAATTTGCATGATTTTCACGTCTCTAGAAGCTTAGTATTTTAGATCCGAATGGATAGAGTGGCTTATATTTAAAGCATAAAATTTACTTATTTTTTAAATTAAATATAAACAAATCATTATAGAAATCTGATTCAGTTAGTTCAGAATTGTGTCAGTTGATTTAATTTCATCAGCTATTTTGTTGTTGAAATGAAGTGCAATCACTGCAATCCACAATGCTCCTAATTAATATAATTATATAACTAACTACCCAAAAAAGTGAAAAACACAAGTGGCTAGATGTTTAAAAAATAAACATATAAGAATATATAAAATGTGCAAATATTGCTTAATAAATATTTTGACGAATTTTTACTTCATAATCCTAAATTATTATGATGTGTTTTGTCATTAATTTTTAAAAATCAGGTATAATCCAATTTTAAATACCTGAAAATCATTTTATGTATTAAAACAAATATATAATTATTGGGCGAAATTAAAAAAAGCCGTTTGGTCCGCTAGAGAACCATTGATATATCGTCAAAAACTGCCACTAAACGATTTAAAAAATGCCACTCCCATATCATAATTTCATTAACCAGTGTCAAAGCTTGTAGGTAACAATAATCTGTTAATATATATAAGTTAACCCCGAGTGAGCTAATTTAGTACTCGAAAAGTTTACCCTTTCGGTGAAGTCTATGAATTACAGGAATTATTAATGACATTGATCGGGGAGGAGAATGTGAGTGTCAGCGACACATTATCGCTGCATCATTAAAAAATCTATCAAACATTTATTTGAGTAGTATATTGACGCTGGATTTAACTGTAAGGAAATTTATATATTGTAAAATAAATATAAAATAAATAAATAAAGAATATTAACTCGTTGTGCTAGACTCAATTGTTAACGTTAGTGGCAAATGTGTCCATTTGGACACCCAATTATTGTCTAATTAAAACATACATTTTTGCCCTCACATTTACCAGTCATTGTTTTACTTATTATAGTGCTTATATTAGTGCTCTGGTTAACCTAATCAAAACAATATATGTTGTTAAAGTGTGTGTTCGTTTAACAAAAAAAAATAGAACTTGAATTCTGTGAAAGTATTTTTTTCTGATAATATTATTTCTTTCGTTAAATGAATTGTAAACATCGGTAGTTTACAATAAATAATCAGCAAAGGTAATAATTTTGTTTAAAACTGTAATATTGCACATTCAAATCTAAGGTATTTGAACACCAGTGCCACTAAGCACTTTAAAATTAATCTATGGAATTTTTATAAAATTATTTTATATATTTTTCAATTTTATATAATTATTTAGTTTAATGGATATGTCTAATATTGAAAAAAGAGAACTAATAAATAATATATTGGATGCACTTTATGAAACTAGCTGAAAAAATATAGATAACCTGGAGAACGTCTGTCTACGGTCATGACATCATGACTGAGACGGAGGTGTCCTCTAGGTGGCAAAGACCTACCCCAGGGTTATATGACCACTGTTTAGTTTAGTTTAGTTTAGTTAGCTGATAAAAGGAAAGGGTGAAATATTATTATTTTAAGAATATGCTAACGAACTGTAAGTAAGTTATTATCGAATATACAATATCGTAATTGGATTGAATCGGAATCATCGACATATTAGAAAAATCAGCGATTGGATTACCCATTGTTGTAAACCTTGTCGAATATTTTTCAAATGCCCATTTCTTACGCATTTTCGTTACTCTCATTATATTTTTTTTTAAATTGTATTAGAAGAGGTATTTATTGAGAAAATGAATAAGAAGCATCTGATTTGATTTGATTTGATATCCAATTAAAAAGGCCATTATTTTTTTAGATTAAATAAAAAAATATGACTAAAGTTGATTGCTAAAAAATCTTCTGGGCCAATACGTATGCCTCATAGAATAGAAAAAGTTAAATGTTTACTATTCTTTTAATGGCTTAATTAACAACTTGAGTCTGGATAGATACTCTTTTATTTATTTCATAAAAAGCAATGTGTGATTGGTATTTCAGATTAACCCAGGCCGCCAATCACGCATAAAAACATAAAAAAATATACAATCAAATATAAATAAAGAATAAAAATATAAAGTTACAACAAACCGTTATTAATTAATCCGTTATATGAAATTATAAAATCTCATATAAGATCAACGAAATGGTGATATTTATATCAAATATATGTACATAGTCGCCCGAGTGGTTGAGCAGAGTAATAGCTCTGGTTACCGGAGAGTTTCGGAGTGCACCTGT
>JAGXCT010035639.1:0-45659 GCA_022495035.1 Philopotamus ludificatus | reverse complement strand
AAAACCATATCCATTTTTTCTCAGAAAGTAAAACATGTTTTTGATGAACATGAAATATGAAAACAGACAAGTAAAAATTGTATTTTAGTATGGATAATGATATCCTTTATAATACATTGTTTTCCGCTGAACCATAGATAGTATAGTCTTAATTATTCAAGGTTTGATAAGAAAAGTACTCGGTATTTTCAGTGATTCGGTCCTTATTTTCTAAATATGAGCAAAACGTCTTTTTTCGTGTTTTTTATCTTTAACAAAGGAAATAAGTTACAGAAAGCCTTTTTAAAAACATATTTTCACATTGTCGAATACAATAAACACGTGAAACCATTTGAACAAATAAGCATTCCATATGACTAATAATGTCAAAATAAGTCAGGGACAAGTGTGCCAACACAACAAAATTTATTTTTTAAATTTGTATTTATTATTATAAAATAAAATAGCAAAATATACGTAAAATTTTATTTTTTTATTATATTTTTAATTAAACATCTGAATTTGTTTAATTTAACTATATATGCCTTGTATAACACGATTTCGATATAATATGGTTGACGAATTATGATATATTCGAGTAACACGGTCTCTATAACACAATTTAAGAAAATAAAATTAATTTCAATATTTAAAAGTATCATAATCGTCGAATATTTAATAAAATATACGATGAAATATAAATAGTCTAGATGAGAATTTAACAGTTCAACAAGCATGAAAAAAATTCTAATTGAAATTGTTTCAGCATCTGTCTAAGAATAAAATAATTCGTTTTAAATGCCTGCGGAAAAGTGTTGCAGCCAGAAGAATTCAATGAAGAAAATGGTGTGCTACTAATAGAAGGGGAATACAAAAAGTTAATTACAATTGACAATTTGTCGTAGTATTAGTGGAAAAGGATTTGATAATCAGAATATTCTAAATTATGAAGAAATTTGTAGGACCGTGCTTTTAACAAAGAAGTTGTTAGATAAATGACTCATTTGATTAATGACTCAAAAAGCTGTTGCAACGAAACAGCTACTCGTTTCACATTAAAAACAATAAATTGAGGTTTCAGATTAGTCGATGAATTCGATTTTTTGCAGTGGTTAAAAGTTTGGCTACCCATGATTCATATTATCAAAATATTTTACATATATCTGTAAATAAATATTTTTTATTTTGTTGATTGAAAAAAAATAAGGCTATAATTAAATTACGTTATTTTTTTAAACGCTAATCCTAATTTTATATGAATTTCAAACCTCGTATTTACATTACACGACGTTTTTGTAGAACGATTCGAGTGTACACTAGTTTTCTTTTACGCAATGAAAAATTCTAACCAATTAGATATGTATACGAAACTATAAATGTTCATCCTAGTTAAATAAATATATATATCATTTTTTAATAAAACAGTACTTAATAGCCTCGGTCTTAAACTTTGCATACTTTTAAACGTATTCAATCCAACTAAAAGTTCAGTTGTAGAACTTTTCCATTATTTTTAGCGCGGAAGCTATATAAAAGACTCTGGATTTGTTAAGAAGTTATAAAAATTATATTCTCATTCTAGGGTCAGCTAAGGTAGCTATTAAATGCAAACTGAAAAATTGCATATTTTTTATCTATTTATTTAAGTGGCCATATAATCCTGAGCTGGGTATTTGCCACATGGAGGACAATACGCGATCTCTTGCAGAGACACGTCCATTCTCAATCCTGATGCCAGGACTATGACCGTCGTCCTCCAGGTTATCTTGGCTCTTCAAATACGGGTCAGGTCGCCAGTTATGAGCCCGGGTGCCAACGAGCTGTCACCGCGCGGATCGTAACAATAATAAGGAGACGAGGCTAGGGCCAATTCGTATTTAATTCACGGACTGATCGGGTGCCACATGCACTTCCTGTAGCACACACATCACCAAATTGGCCTGAATAGCGGCCTAGCTCCTCATAGCTCTGTAGAATCTACGTAACCATGATCGTGCCCAACCGCCAACTCCGCCACGTCCAATACTGACACACGACAACATTCTACTCGGCAAAAAATATGTTTTAAATTTCCGTGTTAAATTAAATTCGGCGATTATTAAAAAACGTTTTTTTTTTAATCACAATGATAATAAAATAATATTTCTATGCCATAATAAACCATGGGGGTGCTGAAAATAGTATGAAAACCATTGTTTACTTAATACGGAACTCCATCAAAAATATAATTTCGAATGGGGCGGAAACTTTTCATGGCAACTCCACTTAATGGCAGTTGTAACAAAAAGGATAATGGAAAGGTTTTTTAAACCATCTAATATATTTCCATGTTGACAAGCTTCATTTTACGAGGTTTGCTCGGGTAATGGAACAACCCATCCACATAACGGCCAGACCTTCCATATTGAATCCAAACTAATTTAACGTTTCAATTTACTATGAAAACATCGTACCGGCATTCCTGGGATGAAACTTCGGTTTGATATTATACGGAATTTATAGATAAATAAATTATTGGCACTAGGCTACCGCTAGAAATTCAATGCAGATTTGTAATATAACACATTTTGAAATATTTATTTCTCCAATACTATTTGTTCATTATTCAACAAATATACAAAGCACTCTCGATTTATTCACATATCCATTACTAAAATAGTTAATAATCCACTATCAAATGTAGTTTATATAGACGTTTCGCAATGGAACAATAATCTGATACACTAACTTATCCATCGGCACGGTTAATATTAATAGAAGTAGTGATCCTCTTAACCGACGTATCGGCACACATGCTTACGATTATCAATCATGAATATGTATACACACAATGTTATGCTAAACTTCAAATTACAATACCAATTGTGTAGATAATTACTATCTGCAATATTTAAAAAATATACATCAGTATAGGGGATTAAGTCTTATAATTTTTAAACCACGGTTATGCTTTAAATACGAAAGTTAAACTCTATTAAATTAATTGAGCTATTAAATGTAATCTTGCGGTGCATTTATGGCTTAAGTTTCAAAGCTCTCAAATCTATCCATGTTTAATAAATATATATACGTATATTGTATTAATACAATATAATTACAATTTATATATTATTTCATAATTAAACGTACTTTGAGAAAATATTTGATTACATAATTTTAAAATGTATTTACATGTATCGGACGTGTGTTTGAGATCATCAAGAATGTTGGGCTTCGTCTTTGAGAAATTCTGATCACATACGTAGCACCATAGTCATACGAGTGCTATACGATGCATTGGTTCGGAGCTTGCTTGAATCAGGTTCCATTATATGGGCGCCTTATGACGCCTCGAATTCCCTCAGATTAGAGAAAATACAGAAGAAATTTCTAAGATGTCTCTACATGTGGGAGTTTGGATTCTAACCCAGTTTATACCCCGGCGCATGGGTACAGGGCTGCCTGGGGTATGTAATCCTCAGGAAAAGAAGGTCGATCTACTTGGTAAAGCACTTCTTCGAGCTGTTGGTTGGCGCAGTACATAACCCCTTGTACTGTGCGAGTTGCCCTTATGGGCGCCACCTCACTACGTGTGTTTTCTTCCGCCAAATGTGAGGACAGGTGCTCTCAGAAACTCTCCGGCAAGCCAGGGCTATCTGCTCTACTTAACTTCTTGGCCGAGATATGAGGTTGTTGGAAATAAAATGTCGCCATTTCGTTGATCTTTTTTTGTATGAGATTTTATAATTTCATATAACGGACCAACTAATGACGATTTTGTTTTTTTTCCTTTTTAACATATAGTACTTTTTATCTTTATTTACACATTATTTTTTTTATTTCAATATTTCAATATAGTAATTCCAATCACGCATTGTCTTTAAAATAAAATAAAAATCAATAAAATACTTCTGGTGTCCAATCTAAATAAATAAATATAGTACTTATTATTAAATTATTGTAATACTCAAACTAGTTTAATGGCAATTTAATTAGTCACAAATTATTTTAAGATATTCTTTGAATTTCGAATAATTTATTGACGGAATATTTAGTCAGTTTTTAGCCAGAAATAACACCCTTATGATACTTCTCTGTGATTTTTTCTCTATTCCTAAAGATAAAAAATGACAGCTTTGCAAAGGGCTTTAAACCGTTATTTTTTTGGATTTCGTTCCGATTTTCATATATCAATTAATCAAGAGTATTCCGAAAATTATGAGTTAAGATGTGCAAAAATACGAAAACTGAACGATAATACAATTTTAAGGGGACATTTTTTAATCGATGTTTGATGTCAGTTTGTGTTTAAATGATTTTTTATAACTAATTTTGGCATCTATTTAGCGTTTATTACTAGGTCATATATTGTATTTAAGTTAAAGTTAAATATATACATAATTTACAATAAAGTAAATTAATAATATTTTTTAATCTATTACGACGACCGGTGACAACTAAATTATATATACTAAAGAACTGTTCTGCATCTACACTGTTTGAAAGACACCAAATTCATTTTTGGGGCAAGTAAAGGCTGAAGGGTATCTACTTTCACTCCACTCCAATATTTGATACTTAATTGTCAAAAAAAATCAAATAAACCTCTAAGCATTGGATTGTTCTTATTGGTAAAAATAGTGGTACATTTTTTAATAACAATAATGTGTCATTGATTTTGAAATTGCATTTTCTTTCGACTAAGAGTTTGTTTAATGATTTGAAAAAATATTTGTCTCATTTATGCATAAATGATATTCAAGTTTTGTTAACCTCTAATCGAATGTCTCCTTAAGCATGTTTATTAGATCCCTTTTCTTTTTTTCGTCGATTAAAAAAAAAATCCCTATCCAAAATGGGGAAAATGACACTTATTGTAATTTAGAGAATCTTTTATTTCCATAATTTTATCTCACAACAAATCAGAAAAGGGATACGAACATCCTTCTTATTTGTCTATTAAAGAAATAAATTTATCACAGATTTCACTGACATATTTAAGTTGAACTTTTAATGTATTTATATCATACTCATACACTTCAAATAATTACATATA
The DNA here is from genome assembly GCA_022495035.1 of Philopotamus ludificatus. Lineage (NCBI taxonomy): Eukaryota > Metazoa > Arthropoda > Insecta > Trichoptera > Philopotamidae > Philopotamus > Philopotamus ludificatus. The sequence continues at coordinate 40,645 of JAGXCT010035639.1, read as the reverse complement.
ACTAGGTATGTGCATTCAAGAAAATGTATATTCCTTCTTAGTTTATATGAATTAATGAAAAAACAGGGATGAACACATGAAAATCGGTCACTTTTTTGTGGTGTAATGTATTTGGAAAAAAGTGAATACTCATCAAATACTTCTGAGCCTTATTTAAAATTAATGAATCGATTTACAATGAATTCATTACACGTTTGATCTCTTCTTATTTAGGTATTTTGCTTATCGGTCAGCTTATTTATACTTGTAAATATATCTTTGATATAAGTATTGTTAATTATTTATAAAACTTACCTAATGAAGCTTTCGTCTATTAAATATATTATTACACATAAAAGAGCACCGTGGCTTTCTATACACACAGTAGTCATAATAATTGTAATAATTTCACGTAGTTATCATTTATTTATGGCAGAATAAAAATCATATAATTTTGATCTTGACTCTTCGATGTGGAGACACTCCGCGATAATGGTCCCTATTGCCAACTATGGCCACCTCGGCATCTGCCATATTGGCATGAAACGGTGCGTTTATTGAACCTCAGTAAATATCCGTTTTGTCCACGCGTCTCTCATTATTTTTTACGATAACAAGACTTTTGTCGGCCAGTGTTTTCATTCGGCGTCACAATGGCTTTTGGTTTGGACTGCCCATTGTTTGGCCAAACCGTTCGCTTTATTTATGTTTGTCTGCTCGAAATTTATTTCCCCTTGATACCGGGGGTAGAAAGTGAAAGAAGAACCCTGTGGGAGCCTGGCTCCTGGCAAACAATCCTGCTGATTTGTGTTTTAATACTATATCAACAATATTTCATCCGGACTTAATTGCAATGCAAGATTTTTACGTTTTGCACCCTTTGTAGCTGAATCTTCTCCATAATATTTGTACAAGATTTCAATCAAACACTTGAGCGCCGCTTACACTGTTACTCATGCTACAAAATTTCATAAAAATATGTTAAAAATAATCAGGGACACTGAATAAAATTTCATTTTGATAACAACCACACTTTGTGATATTTTTCATGCAATGCAGCTTCTGAAAAATTTTCCGCGCACCGAGTAATAACGTTCATAAATTGAAAATATTACAGTTGAGAGTCGCTGAACGCAAGATATGAAACTTTTGTGCCAAATAACACAAATTCTCTCAGATTATTATTAAATCAATAAATTAATCAAACCGCTAATAAATTAAATCCATCCTTGAAATGTCAAGTTGTTTACAAATATTTTAATCCGTTCTAACTCGGTTGTTTCAGTAATTCAGTTCTCAAGTATTAAAAGGGGCGAAAGCAACTTTATGGTAATTATTATAATTTACCTCTTGAATTATTCCTATTTATTACGACTTTGCATACATATCAAATTACAATACGCAATATATAATATTTATTAATAAATTTTAAAGACATACGTAGTTTTATTCGCATCCCGGAATGGATGTATCCTCACTTAGGCGACGACACAAATTTATGGTGTGAAAACTTTAAGGTTCAACTCGAGCGTTGGCTCTTAGCTACAAATAAATCCAAATTGATCGAAACTAAAAACTCGGCGATAAATCATTGCAAATGGTATTGCCTTCGGTAAATCGCGGGAAATATTTCAAACCACTTCAAATACTCTGTAAGTTCTTGCCGGCGAATAAAATGCACGATTCGTATTAACGCTTTCGATTTTTTTTTCAGATGCAGCTCGAGCTTTGAGATCTGTTGTGATGACCGGTGGAGGGGCGATCAAAGCCGGTAGCCGAGTCACCTTGCGATGTTCCTACGATCTCGAAGGTGCCCCACTCTACTCCATACGGTGGTACAGAAACCAAGATGAATTCTACAGATATGTGCCCAAGGAGAGTCCTCCGACCAAGGTCTTCTCGTTGCCTGGAATACATGTCGATGTAAGTCTGCTATATATACATATATTTTTTGGTGAATTTTGTGGCCGGTATTAAACTTGGGCACGGGTGCAAAATTTAATTAGTACTAATCCCTTTAGTAAATATATATTACATTCGTAATCCTAAAGGAGGTACGCAGCGTAGTCGTTTCGCGATCACGTAAATTATGCATGGTGAGAAGGAATAAATAAAAAATAACATAATAAATTAATTGTGTACAAGAAAAAACATTTTTTAATGCTCGGTAAATTTTTATTTAATATATTTTCCTTGTTAAAATAATGAGAATATAACGATATATATTATTATCCTTATGGAAAACCTTTTAGACAAATTAATTTTGGGACACGATATTATCGCACATTAAATGAATACTTTTATAAGTACCAATATTTCACACAATATATGAATTACTTAGAATGATTTAAATAATATATAAATAAAATATGATTCATTTATTTTTTAATATAGGCTTTAATTAGTCGAGAAAGATTAAATGAAAATATTATCTCGGCAAATTTTCAATTTTTAAATAGGTATGTAATAAAAAGCGAGAGAAATGTTTATATTTAAATTTAATTAGGGTGAATAAACATTAATAATTAATAAGTAATTGTAAAATATGTTCTTTGATAAAGTTTAGTATTTGTAAAGTGATGTTATTCTATTTAATCAGTTGAATAATAAAAACATACTATTTAATCAGATAACCTAATAATTTTGATTATATCCGTTGAGCATTTCCAAATGAGGGGATCTTCATTATCCTTTAGTAAAACTATCTTAATTATCTTAAATTTATTAAATGCTATAATTAAACTAATCCAATTAAATAATAATGTTATTAAAATATTGCGTCGTTTTGTATTAACGATACTGAAAAAAAAGCAAAATAAAAACAATCTCCCGCTTTAAGCAATGGTAAAAACATATAAGTTTCATATATTTTCATAGATTTTTTTACATTTAAAAATAAAGGCACTTATAGAATACGGAAATATATTATTAGTCTACAACCAGCGTCATTATATTAAATTTCGTGAATTTTCTAGACTTCATTTTTTATATCCCCGTTTTTTATTCATAGATTTTTTATATTTAATATAATTTTTAATAATTTTTAGTAGACCTATTTCTATTGAATTTATGCTTAATATGATTATTTTTTATTAGGAAATGTCGACAGGATTGGTATATATATAGTACAAAGTTTTGATTTTTTTTTACAAAAAGTTGTTCGATGCTATCAAGCGAGTGGAAGGTTCTTCTTGTACGTCTTCAATACCAGTAAAATAGGTTAAGACCTTTAAATAAATATTATAGTATCTTCCTTTTTTGGAATTAGATGGATCGTATTTACCTCATCTGCGTAGGAGAGTTGAATTCATATTTTTAACGAAGCTGCACTTAAATAATACAGTATGGAGCGAAGAAAGCTAATTTTATATTCGCTTTTTTTAAATTTTAAATATTTCATATATAAATAGCGAGAAATATAAAGTCATGATAAAACGTAAATTCTAGAGATAGTACGATATGTATATATTTTTTTAAATGTATTCCTGAATAATTATTAATAAAATAAGAAAACCACTTATAAGTAATACGCCTTCGTTACTGTTTAAGGAAATTTAAAAATTAGCTTAGCGTATATTAATTAATACAGTTTTCGTTATTATATTAATATTTTCTTGTATACATCTGCACCTATCAAAGAATATTAGATATCAGATATATCCTAAATCAAATAAATGAATTATTCATATTACTATACTATATTTGACGCATTCATTCAAATACTTCGAAATCTACTTAATCTCTTCGGGTTAACCCAGTGGGTTTTAATAGATTACGTCCATTACTTTGTTAAACTAAAACTAACTTATTCAATCAAAATGAACCTAAAATATATATTAAGCCAACGTTACTTTAGAACACAATAGCAAATATTTTTTTTCTTGGAGCGATTACATATTATTGTTTTTATCTTGTTTTTTTTTATAAAAATTATTAACCCACATTTCACTCTTTAATTTCTGTTCATCAGCGTCATACTGAACTCTTCGGAATGGTCACTTTTCCGAATACTAAATGCATTAGGTAGCCGTTTACTTGACAATTGTAATTTTTTAACTAAACCTAAAAGTTAACTTACATTGTTCTCTAAATTTTTTCTCTTTCTAAAAATTGATATTTGTCTAGTAAGTGTTTTTTTATGTCTTCGACCAAAGAAAAAAATATGATAATCTGAAAGTTGGTGAATATGGCGAATACTGTAGTTCTTCTAAATCTCACTGCCTGATTTTTTTTCTGTATGATTATTGTAGCGTGTGATCTTGGGTTGTCGTAGAAAACGTTACAATAAAAAAATTACCTAATATATTTTACAAATATTTATGGATATATAATTTAAAATGATTCGAATCCCTACATGAACACATAATCTCCCCAAAATTTTCCAGGATGCAAATAATTCGATCATCCTCATTTCGTTCGCAAAATCGGTTATAAATTTCTATTACAATCCTCATATCGCGACGAGTTAAACGACCCCCGCTTATCTCAGGCAATAAAATAAAAGCGTGCATTGTGCTCGCCTGATCCGTTTATTTATTAGAAAGTTGTACGGTGTGTTGCAAAAAGACTTAGAGCCCGTCTGGAAAGTGAGCCCCTTTTGTGAAATATGGCGAAACAATGTAGGATTTTCTGCTCTTTGATAGAATCGTATACAACATTAAAATTCCTTAAAGCCATCCAACAACACATCCCTGAGTCGCAATCCTTTGTAGACCCCCACCTTCCCGCCTCACACTTATTTTGCGAATTAATATTAACGGACAGCGCGATCGCTAACGACGCCCTCTGAATAAATTATAATGCGCATGCGCGGGCCGGGAAAAGGCTTCATAAATACGATAATCGCTTATAAATTAATAAAAGGAAAAATAGATTATTGTTATATTATAGAACAGGTGAAGTTTTGTACTAGTACTATGAATGTAAATGTAAATAATATTTTATCATACCGGAATTCAAATTTAGTACTTTCTATGAATAAAGTTGTTTCTGTTGATCTGAATTGTGATTTTGCTTACTTCATTTTTTAATATTTTCTTCCATATCTGTAATCTGAAATACAGATATAAATCCTCGGCATATGATATTATTTTACTGTATTTATCCTTCTTAAAATATTTATAAAATTGTGTTACGTCAATTTTTAATATTATTTGGAGATCAATCACTTTGACTATGTTCCTAAATTGTATTTTCAAATAAATAGATAAATATCCGGAAAAATGACATGAAATACGCGCTTTTCTTTAATTTTAAGTTAAACTTGATATGCCATGATGTTGGTAGCCGAATTTAGACGGAGTTTGCCGATTACTGCTGTAAACGATAGATAAAGTGATTCTCTAATTATTAGAAACTAAAAGTTAGAAACAAGGAGACTAAAAACCTTCGCCTGCTCTCGACGTCATAAACCTCAATGAAGTTTAACCGTCGCTCGCCTTTAATTATGAAGTAGAATATGTTCAATTTTTTAATTTACTCTAAATTTTTGTGAAATATCTATTTAGGCTCCGCGGAACACCTATTTTGGATCCGCGGAACACCTATTTTGGATCCGCGGAACACCTATTTTGGATTCGCGGAACACCAATGTTCCGCGAGTGCCTAATACATATCAGTATTTTGCAAAAAAATCCTAAAAACGCGTTACACGCATTTATTATGTTATATAATGAAAGAATTTAAAAGAGTAGAAATTTGATAATATATTGAGATTAAAAAAAATATGTGGTAGGGCTCCATGTCTTTTTTAAACGGTTTTTTATTTGAACTTATCTTCTGGGTATATGTAGAGATGTGCATATTACCAATTTCATTCAATAACATTCTTTCAACGTCATAATAAATATTTTGTTCCATTCCCGAAGAAGTCAATATCAATGGCATATTGATGATTCGTCTCAAGTCCTTTTTTTACAAGCTTCAAAATAAATAATAATATGATCGGAAAATAAGAAGGATAAGGATGTGTTTTCCAACCAATCTCATTGATTTTCTCACGTGTGATTCTTGCACTAAGAGGACAGGACAGCTAAGGTCACTTTTTCAAAATTTTGAATTTCGAATATTCGCACCTGCGAATATTCAAAACATTTTCACCATACACTTTTTTTACATTTTACTCCACACAATCCGTATTACATTTTTGTACGTGTAAAGCATCACGTGTCTGATGTGCACTTTTGTGACCACCATTTTTATGAGGTGCTATTAAAGTAACAATTTATCACCTCGGTACTTGCAAGCCAGAATTTATCCGAATGGAGCTGTCCTTGATCAGTGGTACTTATTTATATATCTCTAATAAAATATTTTTTTAACAAATCTTGTCTGAAAAACGAAACGGCTTAAGAAAACGTACCGTTTTATTTTTTTACGCGATTTTTTAGTTGAATGGGGTATCATATTATATTTAAATACGTTTAAAAAAATCTTGACCTGCATATTAATGGACAAAATATTCGATTCATGCCGCCTTCCTATTTAATTCCTCGTAAATTATTGTAGATCCTTAATATTATTATTTCATAAGATAGCGTATATTATCTTCACATACGGCTTGAGATTAATCTAATATATAAAAAGGTTGTAATTGTCAAAAATAATGGATTGAAATAATTAAGACTTTAAACGGATAAGCTACTGAAATCGACTTCTGTAATCGACCACTGAAATCGACGTTATAAACGACAATAATGAAAGGAAACGTACTTTTTAAAATTAAGATTGGCTCAATTGATTTTGTCTCTTCCACAAAATGTTTTTTTTAATTTAATTATCTATTCTTAGTAGCAATTTAGTGCGCCATTCCAAATATTCCAAAGCGCCAATCAATATAAAAATTCAATAAAGACTTTAAATTTTTATTATTTATTTACATTATTTCGGTTGAATTAAAATTAAAATTATTTGTATATAATTATTTATTCAATGCAGGATAATTCCAACGCGCCAAATTACCTACATATGTGTTTTTATAAAACATGCGGAAGTAATGGGTCACTTCCTCTTACATATCCCCTGGCCACTTTTCTAAAGAATTCCCTGAATTCATAGTTTTCATCGAGAACCTATCCGTCCACTAACTTAGCTCAGTCGCAGCTAACTTGCATTATCGAAATAACATGCATGTTACCTACAAGCCATAACAAAAGAGAATATAATGAACATTAATAGGATCCAAATTACATAATATAATTTGTAGAAAATGCTTTCATTTACACGCAGTATTTTGTATAATCCTACGTTTTAAAAACAAAATAATACTTTATTTTAAAAACTAATACGAATATTTGAAACACTATATAAAACATAATCCAGAATAAAATAGAAAATATGTATTGTATTTGCACAAATATTTTTCCCGATTTCTACCGAATTTATATTGTTACGCTATTTTACCTTAACCCTTTCAATGCGGCGGGTCTAAACACGGTTCTGCATCTGAGTGCGGCGCCGTTTTGGACCAAATTATTTGTTTGGCGAGGTAAATTTGTATTCACCGGTTACCGCTATATTAGACCATTTTCCTATAAAAGATTTATGCAAACATGTTTATTAGGATATGTTCTTCCATCTCAACTAAAAAAATAAACTCGATTTGCTTTATTTTCGTTATAATAAACCGAACAAAATATCACCGTCAAACATGAAAAACGAACCCAAACCAAAATGCGAAATGCAATTCTTCTTATACCATTACATCCGTACACGTGTATGTGGAACATAATGTACGTGGAACACCCTTAACAACCCCTGAGCCGAGATACGTCACCGATACTATTGCGGAGATTTGAATGAGACACCACGCGCGATTTGAATCGTTACTATTCATATTTACATATTACATGGTTCCTATAAATTTCTTGTGAAATGTTGTATATTTATTGATAGCTGTGTTTATCAGCTGATTTTTAAAACAAACACCATCACTTAACTCGGTCTAGTTTACATGTAACGACAAGTTAAAGTTTTAAAGAATCTCGCGCATGTACGACATGCGGCCGCACCCTGGACACGATTTGTATGCGCATGTACGTCATGCGCCCCGCACTGAAAGGGTTAAACTGGGTTTTAAAATATAAACAGTGAAACGAAAATAGGGATTTTTAGTTCCCAGAACTAGAGCTAAAAATCGGATTATTTTGTTATATTCAGAATTTATATACAACAGCTTTTTTATTATATTTTTTAAATCAGTCTTTAAGCTTTAAACTAGTAATAAAAGTCATTTATCAATTATTTTAATATATAAAAAGAGAATCATATGTAACTCTTAGTGCAAACTGATTAAAGTCATCGCGAATTTAATTTTATTTCCATGTAAATATAGGTATCTTTGACAGTATAATGTCTTTCGGATAAATATATCATACATTGGGTTTCGAACATTTCGAGAATACATAAAATTAAATTTCATATCCACTTCTCCCTTTATGATTTATGATACTTGTTTATCAAACAATATGGCAACTATAGCACCGAATTTGCATACGCATAAAGCCATTATTAAATATTTACATACATATATGCAGCTGACTAAAACCATCGATTGTGGTCGGTCAGTCGACGTGAGTTACTATTTTGAAAATTTTTTTTTTTTTTCTCGATAGTATTTGTTAATGTTTTATACATATAATATTGTTGCTTATTTTTTATTGTGCCATATAAATGAAGATGTCCAATGTATTCAATTAATTACCGATATATTAGGTTTGCTGGCATATAAACGCCACTGCAAGTGGATTCCATGAGTAATGCAGGGTCATGCTGCGTCTGGCACGGCCGGGCTCAACTGTTCCCAACATTTATTGGGGAATATATCAAGGTTTCTAAGAAAATGCACATGCAAGTTATTTGGCTTCCCTGGGCGTAGTTAACTTCCTGGAAAGCAAGTGCACTAACTTGTGTACAAAATTGCACAGTACAAAAACATACGCCAAACAAAACAATCGCAAGAACAATATGTGTTTACGTAAAAATCCGGAGAAAAACACAGGTTGCATCGGAGTCGGGAAATGCAAAATCGTTTGAATAAAACATCGTCGGAAAGTGGAAACGCTGATGGTAGTATAATATGTAAATCCATTAAATTTGATCTTAATGTCTATTATTCTTAATTTTTCAATTTTCCTTTTTATTTTAGTAAACAATTTGCTTGAACTCCATTGGTTTTTCCATTTAATATTGCATTTTACAGAATCTTATTCTTTACATTCACATGAGTAATACGCCTGATGTTTCTTATATTATATATTATGCTAAAATATATTATTTTTACCAAAATTGTATTTAATATAATATTTTTAAAAATAATATCAGATAAATTAATATATGATACAAATAAAAAAAAATTCAATTTAGTATTTTATTATTAAAATATAAGCTTTATGATAGATAGGGTGGGTCATTTATTATGTATAGATAATCCATTGTGCATTATGAGGATTTCATATTAAATATGGCCATATTTAATATATATAGGCTTGTATATATTGAGTTTGATGTTTGTTGTAAGAAGTTGTAAATGTAACACTCTCTGCAAATATACCATAAAAGGGCGCTGAGAATAATAATGAAGAAAAATTTACAAACGGCATTCCCCATAACTCGGCATTGCGACATTATGGGGTATGTAAATCTTGGAGATATGAATATAATGACAACACAACTTAAAAAAAATCCTTTGTATTATGTATCTTTATTAAATACAGCCAATTTTCTTTTTGCACGGAGAATGCGTTTTATATTATCGTGCAAAAATATAAGATAGACATACACATTGGTAGATAAATTAATTAAGTTTTACGTTAAAAAATATATTCTTTTAAAGACCTAGATTATTTTTTTTATCCCTATTTTATCAGTTGTTTACGACAATTACCATTTTTTTAAAAATAATATTAGATTGATCTTATGTCCCACACGAGGATAATATAAGCTATTTTATGAAATATTAATAATAGTATGGGTCTAAACGGGGAATTAAAATAGGCCGACGGCATATATCAATTTTTTTTTCGTCCATTATTCACGAAAGGATTTTTTTTAAAATACCTATTATTATAACTTTGAATTTTTTAGACAGTGTTACATATTTGTGTTAAAAAATTAAACGATTCGTTATCTTGAATCGTGTTATTTCAAAACCAAGTGTTATTTAAAAGCAGTAAACCTCATTAAAGATACGTGTTGAAATTAATTATTTACGGCCTTGATTGAAGAAATTCAAATTTAAAAGACATGGTGAAAGAGATGGTACGAATAATCTGAAAAAATCGATTTCTCCTAATTACTGTTCGATAACTAAAATAGAAAAAATGAGGTATTATAATAATTCTCTACATTTTCTAGTCTAGTAAATTTTATGATACATATTGAGTTACATAGATTTTTTACGAGGTATTTGCAAGATTGTTGTCTTGCGAGGGCAGTAGTTTTTGTATATCTCATAAATGTCTCTATTGAGAGTCCGGAAAATGTATAGTCAAAGACGAGAAAAGGTTTTAGCTAACAAGAATCAAACTTTTTCTGATAATGACTTTGAAGATATTCTTTCTTCCGTAATTTAATTTTTATTTAATTTATATATTTGACGTTGGAGAAATGGCATTAAGGTAAAAGTTCTAAAGCGTTTATATCCAGATTTTTATAATCCGAAGGTGAGTCACAATCACCATCTAGGCATTATCATAAAAGATTATATGTTACCTTCAAGTCATGACATTGGTGAAATTAGTAATGTTTTTTTTTTGAGAAACATGATCATCAACATGTATGTAAAGCCTCTCTTTAAGCGGGATGTAGAAATGATTTTCTTGAGTACTGTTGTTCCTTTCACCTTCTGCCCTGCAGTAATTTGTAAGTTAGTTTTTAGTATTAGCCCATTGTCGATCATAAAATAATAATTGTTATCTTAAAGTTTATGACACATTATGTAAAAAAAACAATCATTCCTCACTAGTTATTAATAATATACGTATTTGTATAGCAGTCATATCTCTAATTTTACTGGTGCGTTAATAAATAAATAATGCGTTAATGTAAATATTTCATTTAGAAGTCTGCTTCGCTTTTTGTCATAAAAATTCATAGCATTTCGACACATAACTTTGGCACATCGCAACAAAAACCAGAATTTTACAACCCCATTCGACGTAATGCACCATTGTCCTTTGTTCCTCCAATATGTTTATTCATTTCTCAATCATTTAACTTATCGCGAATACGTGCGAATTCCAATACCCGAATGTTTTAGCATTCCCAGACGAATCCTAAACACGGTCTCGCATAGGCGATATGTACCCGAAAAAAATAATGAAAATAACGACATGGAGAGAAGAATTAAATTATTTTATGCAAATTTGTGTTCTGACGTTAATGAAGTTACATCACGTCAGTTCGTTAAGAATGTTAAAAAATTTGGGCCATTTTTTTTATTGGGGTGAATTTTATTTTTGGCGATTGTTTATGCCGAAGCGCTTTACGTGACTTGTCTCCGCGGGCCGTGGCTCTCATACTGATTGGAAATAAAAATTCATTTCTCGGTCATTCTATTTAGCGCCTACATGTCGAGTACACTTCAACAGATAGAATCTATAATGGCTTTCGGCCAAATTATTTCCAAACCCAAATTTACAACCTCCTAAATAAAATGGCATCGCCAACGCATTCATAAAAAAAAACACCGAATTTATTATATGGGAAGAGCTCAGATATACAGAATGATTTTATATATCAGAATAAAAAAAAATAATAGTGCATATTAAGCCAAAAATATATTATTTAATTAATTAAAGTTGCGAATATACTGGTGTATTTTTTTCATTTGTTTTATATGTAAATAAAATACTTTCCCTTATCAGGATAATGGATGGAATTAAAAATGGACGATTTAAACGGCCCAGAGGCCCGTACATCCGCCAGTTCTGAATATCACCAGGGTCTTTCAATCCCGAGTCCCTAGATATATATCTGTTTCATAAAATCCAGAAAGTGTCTCATGGCTCTAATGCGATAAAAGGAATTAATCCGCAAATAGGTGAGTCGTTGCCAATGGCTTTTCATCACAATATAGCAGAAGAAAGAAAAGAGGCAGACGTGCCTGGGGTGCGATATCATTCCAGGTGACGCCAATCTTTTGTCGGCGTGGGCTTCTGGAAACACCGGCGTCTCTTTTTGTTGTTTTTTTGCACATTTTGCATGGAAATTATTCTTGGGGGACATATTTTGAGCGACACGAATAAATTATATCATATGATATACCATACATTTTTATCCAAGTATAATACAAAATATTTATTAAAATTTGTGATTCTACGATTTTACACAAATATTAAATAAAATACAATTAAAAATATTTGATTTAAATGTATGAGCATAATGTCTTATTTTAGTGATTATTAATTTATTAGATAGAGAGGGTACAATATGCAGTCAATTGTCATATAGAGCCGATATTATGACAATGCTATAAAAGCCCGCTCTTTAAAAATTAGGGTCATACAAAACTTGGGGGTTGCATTTTCAACTGTATTCTGTAAATTGAATAAAATCAATACATCAACCATTTTTCCATTCACACATTATTATGACCTTTCATTTTTAGTTTGTGCACGCTCGCGTGTTATAAGAGGTACTTTAAGAAAATATCGTAATTTTCTTCCATCTCATCTTACACAAAAATATTTTAATTTGATGAAAAATAGACGTTGAGACTTCTTCGATATTTTTTGGATAAATGTTGGATAGAGATCAGATATAGGTGAGTCTGATGTGCGAATAATTACATTTTATTTGTATTTTATAAACTTATTTTGAGTAACTTTAGATATATATAGTTCTCGCATTATCGTGTTTAAAAAAATGTTTATTTTAGTAAATATTCTAGTTTTTTTTCCATTTATTGCTCCACTTAAGCATTACATATTATTACAATAGAACTGTGTCGTTATTGTCTGGCCATATTCAAGAAATATATATTGAATAATTTCATTACAATTCACACAAATATACCTTTTTGGCCATTAGGTTTAGTTTCAGCCCCTATGAATCTATGAATCTTGTTAAAAACGACATTTTCTTCGGGTACCCCTTATATATTCTGTTGTCAACCAAAAAGCATTTACCTTTATTCCGCGCGCGGTCATGTATTATACATTTATTTTATTGCTATTTAAAAATTTAAAATAGGTTTACCGAAATCTTTTTTTCATACAGAAAATATGAATAATGCGGAAATATTTTTCAGCCAAAAACATCTGAGAAGAGTGAATTAATATATTTTTTTTATTTAACCTTATAAACGAAAATCAACACTCACCCGAGTTTTATATATATTTTAGTTATTGAAAGAATAAAAATTTAGCGTTCTTCAAATGTATTCTTTAATCTCAATCGAAAAATCAAATTTATTATTAAGACATAATATTTATTACATGGTTGATTACGTTTATTACATTATTGATACTTTATGTCGACGGATATACATTACAATTTGATATTATTATCAAACGTCATAATATTCGAAATACGATAGCAACCGGTCTAATTAATTCAGTTAGATACCCGTCGTAAGTCGCCGGTCTTAATTTTGAAATAGTGACAATTTAAAGTTTCCCAGCATTCTCCGACAGCGTAACGGACAAGTGCTTCTTCCCAGAGACTCGATAAATTGTACAGAATACAACTACGTATTATGTTCCAGACGGCCATAACCGTGCATATACCGCGGCAGTGCTAATTGAATATTCCGCCTAGGCTAATGGACAGTTGGCGACCCCTGTTCCCGTAGACACTGGTAAGGTCTCACTCTCCTAGCTTTGCCAAAAGGTTTAGCCGTTTCGCGTGATTTATTCTTTAAACGTTTTTATTGCGGACCAACGTTCCGACTAATGCCCCACCCTGTATACCGAACTGCTTTATTGTTACAGGCGTAGGTGAGCACGGCCATATATGGCCAAACCGAAACTACGGCAGCGTTTTGTGGCGATATTATTTTTCAGTAACCTGCATCGTTGTATAGTAATGCTCTGGGATATGAACCTTATGAATGCTTATTATACAATAACGAGCGCAGGAAGAGAAGGAGACATGGATTTTTGTTGGCCATTTTATTTCTAAATAACGGCAATCTGATGGCTTATCGATAAAGAAAATTATTCCATCGAGACATATTCACTTTGAGCATAAAAGGAAATTACATCCAAGAAGAAATTTCTGTTCAGCATAGCGCATCTATATTTTTTTCTAATTCTAAGAAAACGTTCTTAAATAAATGAAGATGGGTTCCATTGCAAAATTAATAAATAAAAATATTTTTTTGAACTTTTGATTTATTTTAATTAAATATATATATATATATATATTTTTTTTAAATATATAATAACCCCCCCCCTGCTTTGAACTGCATGTTTCTAATTACATGTCTAAGTATGTCAGATTTACAGAAACAAAGGGATTTTTATTTTAAAACAAAATTTGACAGAGTCCACTAACAGAGTTTTATCTATGTTTACTTAAGCTGAAAACATTTCATAGATTGTAAATTTATATTTAAATATAATTACATCTCTAATGCTATATGTATTATTTATAGTTTTTTTAATAATACCTTTATATATATTTTTATTATAATTATAACATAAAATTGAATCGAGCATCATATTTTAATAAAAATATTAATCTTTTATATTTTTAATATAAATTTTGTGTATAAAATGCTTTAATATTTTTTTTTATATTTAAGTACAAAAATAAATCCTTTGATAACGGCACACCAATATCCGCCATATTGGAGAGGGACGTTTTTCGATTTTCTCAACACACTTTTGGAAAACTTCAATTCATTTATGAAAGGCATACAGGGCGCCCCAAAAAGAATACATCGACGTATATTATATATAAAACAAATATTTATTAGATTTTAATTGCATGATAATATTAGGGGTACCAAAAAGAAACCCACCATTTATGTAACGAATGAAAAAATATATATATTTAAATATTTTAAGCATGTTATTCCTAAATATATTTTTTTTTCTTGTCTACATAACTCTTAGCTATATTATGTATAATTTTAGAAGATATTTTTTGTAAAACAAAATGCCAATTTAAATCACTGAAACTAACAGTGGCATAATTTTACTGTGAGAATTATTTCGACACGTAAAAAATTGTATTCTTTTTGGTACTTGTTTTATTTTAGGTAAAATCATCTCTCGGATTATATATAGAAATCAATTTTTATTTGTCTGAAATGTATCTTGATATACTAGAGGTATATTAATAATAAATAAAATTTTATGTGTTTCTATTGTGGCCCTGTTGTAGTTCATTGTTGTTAGTGGCCGGAGTTACGGGGACGGGGGAAAATTACTCAGGTCGTTAAATAAGTCACCCCTTGGTCCTGAAGGGGAAATAACGAAATCAACTAAATAAAAAATACAGGAGCTCAAAATAAAATAGTGCAGTGAGCTGTAAATTGAAATTCACAAAATGGTCGTTGACAGTTAGCCACGTTTATAGTTCCTAGTTATGAAAACACCTATTTTATGCACGTAGTTTAATTTTAAATACTCAATCCTCTACGCGGAATTCCAGCTTAAATGTTAATTAAAGTGTAGTTTTTAAATTATGGCGTAGGCAGCCCTGCTTCCGGGCGCTGTAACAACTCGCAATGTCCTGGGTCCCCGCGGACGTGGTGCTCATAATTTCGAAATTTTCAATTATAAAAAGTACGAGCTGTACTACCAGTACTTAAGAGACATTCCGGTACTTAAGAGACCTTGACCCGAAATTACAGTGTCTTACAAAATAATCTAAGAAAAATGGAGTGTGATAAGAATATATAAAATGAGATACGTCTATGAATTATTTAAAATATATCAAAAACTATGTCCTTATCTTATTCATCATAAACCCTTTTGAGCAATCCATTTATTATTTTTTTTAAAATAATGATTCTTTTTATTCAATTCATAATACACAGTTTAAAAACTGTTTCCGCTTTAAAATTTCAATAACTTACGAATTGTCGCAAACATACGAATCTATTGTTGAATAATTATTTTGCTATTTTAATTGTAATTTTTCATTTAAAATAGTGCATTTTAATTTAATACTAAAAAAAGCCCAAGATTTTCACGTTATATAAAACCCTGAAGTATAATTTATATCACAAATTATCCGCTGAAAAATTATGTAATGAAAATTACTTTGTTACAACACGTATTTTTTTAATGACTATAAAATTCATCTTAGAATTTATTGAACCATAAACTCTAAAATTGTATTCAACTATTATTATCTTACCTATGGTTAAAATTCTTAATGTATAACTTAAAAATTGGTTTGTGTGACGGTTCAAAATAATATAAATATTTTAGAAACACAAGATCACAAGAATTAAAATAAATTCGTCTTTATCCTGATCTTGTTGAACTTTCTCTCTTACTGTATCTTCTGTAAATTAAACAATACAATTTTTTACGTCAAATACACTCTTTTGCAAATCAAATGCATCCATTTTCAAAACAAATGCACCCTTTTGCAAATCAAATGCACCCTTTTGTAAATCAAATACAACTTTTTGCAAATCAAATTAACCCGCGCATTGACAGTTTGGCTCCCGGGCTTATGGCTGGCGACCTGACTCGTATTCGAAGAGCCAAGATAACCTGGAGAACGACCGGCACAGTCCTGGCATCAGGGTTAGAACGGACGTGTCTCTGCTAGAAATCGCGTAGCGTCCTCCGGGTGGCAAATACCCGCCACAAGGTTAGAAGGCTACTTAAATAAATAATTGTACCAGTGCTTTTACAATCTTCATACCAATTCTGGTACACAATTTTAAAAAAATATACGGAATTTCAGTTTTTTAGTAGTCATTATCAGATAAATTACACTTGCTTATTCTGGATATGCAATTTAGAAACGCACATTTTTGTATGACTTTCAGCTGTCTTTATCTCCCTAATATTAGAAAAACATTGCACTCTCATATTATATTTAATCTTCTAGAATAGGAAAAAGTCACAATTGTTCATATCCTGTGAATGTTTTACGCGACATAAGGTATAGTTATGGCATACAATTCTTTCCACATTTTAACTCCTTCGAAACATAAAAAATCGCCTAACTAGCTTTTGTTATGGCTGCCGATGTCAACATACGTCATAGACAAATATACTAACACTATAAAATATAAGGCAATTGAATTTGTTAAACAGCTTTTAAAATTCAAAAATTTTACGTATTTTTCTTTCTTCTTCTTCAAGTGCTTAAATAGCCGATCTTCTGGCCTCATTAATTTGTGCGATTTTTGGGGAGCTCGATCAATTCTACCCCTTTACATTCTAGACCCGTCATAGCTTGAAGGTAATTATTATCGAATTATGATTGTCGAGTTAACCGTTACTGAGCGCAGATAGTACTCGTATAGGTTTCGAAGAATTCTGAGTGACGCTGGTCAACAAAGGGGTGGGGTAGAGGCTGACGACCTTTATTTCACAATAAATGAATTGTCAAAAATATAAGCTGGGAGGCGTTCAGCAGCGCTTTTCAGTATAAAAAATCACTGCGGTCCAGAAGGCAACGGGAAAGTTTACCGCCGTTTACCTACACCTATTACCAAATGATGGTTCGCAGAAAAATATAGAAAATTATATACTATAAAAAATAGAAAACCATTATGACTACAAAAAAAATATTTAACGTATTTGTTGTATCCGCAAACGTTACATGTACAAATAATGCATTTATTTTTATACTGATTTCAATACTAAATCGCAATATATTGCGTATCAAAATGTAATTTACACATTAGCTAGATTAATAAGGTTTGGTCCCTGGCCTGGCCCGGAAAATACACGCTTTACAACTCATGAAAATATTGCACGCCAACATCGTACAGGAATTCCGGCAAACGTGGAAATGCACTTATACAAAACTAAAATAAATTAAAATTAGCCCAGCATATATTTGGGCACGCAAACAATTATGGTTTGTACTAAAATCATAATTAAATTTCGCAGCTCTCCGCATCCAATGACCAGCACGTGACTCTCTCCAGCGTCCACCGGCAGCTGGCAGGCTTCTACTATTGCGAAGTTTCAGCAGACGCTCCACTATTTCACACGGACATTCAGTCGACGAGACTCGACGTTGTCGGTGAGTACAATTTATGTATATATCAATTATTAATTCATAGTAATATTTAATTAATTATTGTCCAGATATTCCGAAGGCAGCGCCTCTGCTCGTTGTCGATCGACTGAGATATTCAGTAGGGGATAGCGTACGAGCGAATTGCTCCTCTCCCATCAGTTATCCCCCGGCCAATCTCACCTGGTATTTTAATGATAGAATGGTAAATATTATCATTAGAAGATATCTAATTCTATTTTATTACTAATATCAGAAATTCACAATCTCAGAGCTCTATAAAGATAAGAGTACAATATCAATGAACATAATTTTAAATAAAAGCTTTTGTCGACTGAATAACTATAAAATTATTTTTATTACAATATATTCCTAGAAAAAAATATTATTCGGAACAGCACTTTTTTAAATATGGATACAGTATTATTAGTAAAAAAGATTAGTTAAAGACTCTTTTATAATATTATTTTATGTAATAAAGAATTAAGATCTAGTAAAACTAACATTCAACAATATTTATGGAAACATCTTGAATCCTCGACTAATATATGGTTTTAAAAAGTTAAAAGTGGTTGAAGTGAGTGAAAGGACGAACGAAAAAACCAAGGAGATCTTTTAGAATCGATGATGACGTTTTAAACTCATTAACAATGAATTGTTAAGATCTCAGTTGGCCATAGTCAACCGTTAGGGATAATTTTAAAAAGCACTGAAAATAAACATTAAGAATTTGGGTTCCCCTTGAACTTTCTCTAGAAGTCTTTGAATAACTATTATCACTACTTTCAAGATATGAAACCAATCCGTTTAGGATTGTTACCGGGGAGGAGAAGTAAGTCATACAATAATCCGAGGAGAATAAAATAACGACTTTCATCGAATCGGTTACCTCTATCCTTTTGAATTGGTTGAATAAATTTATAATTAATTAATAAATAAGTAAAAAAATATTTTTTTATCAAATCCTTTATTTTTGGATAAAAATACATGGAAAATGCCGATTTTATCCTGGTCGCTGTTTCATATTTTCTAAAAAAAAATGTTCTAATAACCAGAACAGATTATTATCTGGAAGTTCAAGATAATCCGAGTTTATTAGATAATTCGCAGATAGTCATCGTTGGCTTTGCTTCAATTTCAGATTTTAAAGCCACCTCATTCAACCGACTACGCCGTCTTCTTCCAGGTTCATTTTTAAAATGTTTTGCAGTTCAATGTTTCCAAAAATATTTATTTAAAACCAACGTTGGTATATCCTAAAATCTAAAACGTCATCTTAAATCAACACAATTATTTCTCATGGCTTCACTGGCATTTTTTTTTCATGTGAAACTGCATCAGCATGCAACTCCGCGAATATTGTTTTGAATGACACATTTCTCCCATTATTGCTAGACTTGAGAAAAAGGATATTTTTTTATTTAAAAATAATATTCAAGTAATATACTGTTACAAAAAAAAGATACATCTCTTCAAGATGACAAGACAAGTACTGTTTTTGAAATCGCGTTTCGAAAATGTCTAACCATCATTCTGAATATTAATTAAATAATTATAATAATGATTTTGCACTCGTGTTTGGACGCGGAAGCCATTATATATAACTGTACTTACATGATGCAATATCTCAAATTGTCAAAATAAATAATTAATAATTATTAAATAAATAAAAACTTAAATTAAATATTGACTAAATAAAAAGACTAAGTTTTAATTTTATATTATTTACGATACCATTATTTGATTAGGTAAACACGTCATTTACTACAACGTGGCCATTGACTCCTGATCTGTGGCAAGCCAGCTCATCGTTTAGCATCATCGAAGTAGAAACCGAAGAACAGGTCCAACATCCGAGATATCAGGTCGGAGGCAGTCAACAAGAGATCAGTTCGGCTCAGCTTAAGATTCCCAGTTCCAATCCTGAAATAACCATATATACAGCATATTCTCCAATTCCAGTAAATCCCATGGATATATACAGGGACCCTGAAACAAATAATGACAAAAATTTTGATACAAACACCAGAGATGATCCTGTGAAAGTTAGCACAGTACCTTTTAAAATGACCAAGATCAGGATGAAACCGGGAATCGGCGGAATAATCAAGCTGCAATGTGAAGCAACAATTTATGACGTGTACAAGTCAAGTAGTGATCTGATTAAAGTTAGAGAAGAATTGCCTTATATTTCGCCAGTCAGGGAACAAAGCTCTACCGGTAAGCTTATGATCATATTTTAAATAAAAAAAAATAATAAAATATTATTGCTCACATTTTCATATTATTACAGGATGCAATCAAGTTGAACAAATTTCTGTATATTTATCAATAACTTTCACATTATTCGTCATATGGAAAATTTTACTCTCTACGAGATGAAATATATAATTGTTATGTTACTGCGTATATCTTCTATGATTGAATGTATAATTGATTGATTCGTATTATAAATACTTATACACGACGTGAATAGATTTAATTATTGATATATACGATTCATTAATTTATTTCTAATGATTGTCCACGAATTGAATGTTCATGATTCGTTTTCATCTACATACTTCTCGATTGTATGTTTTATTGAATCAATAAAATGTATTTTAATTGTATATGTATGATATTGTAGGATTTTTTAGACAGGGTGCCAAATAAATATTCCATACATAATATTTATTGAATGTTAGTCTTAATGTTTATATGTATGTGTTAATAAATTAATATATATTATATTGGAAGAAAAGGGAAAATCTCATTTATTCATTTTTATTTCCCGCTCCTTCCTAATACACAATCACACGTACAATATAAAAACATTTTATGACACGCAGAAATAAAAAGAAATGCCGTATCAGATTACACCTCAATTTTTGCGGTGATGTATTTTTCGATATCCTTGTTCATATCCAAGAAATGAAATTGACGCCTGCTCGTACCAACACACACACGCACACATATATCCTTTTGAATTATTTACTTGTACACGTAATGAAATATATGGAGAAAATGTATTTTTAATATTCAGAAATATTTTATATTTTAAACATTCTTGATATAAAAAATATTTTCTAACATAAAAATAAATATTACAATCAATTTTACCTTAAATGTCTCAATAATTTGACCAAATATGTGATTTTCCAATTTAAAGTGCTATAAACATGATTATCTAGTAAATTACGATAGTTTAGCACTTTCAGCGATTGTCTTATTTCATTAAAAAAAGTCACCTTTTTTGTCAAAAGAAAAAATGTATCTTTAGTTACTGGAAGAAATTGCAGAGGAGAATACAGAAGCAGAGGGATCATTAGCGGCGTTTTGCGTAAAAAATCTTAAGGAAATTTTCATTTTCCACAAGTATAAAATTGACGTGCATATTTAAAACGTTTTCCACAACCAAAAATATATTATTAGTAACTAACCAACATCACTATGTCAAGATACGTCAGAGGCAAGCACAACCGACATAAAAAAAACGCAATTTAACTAACAATAATCCAAAAATATTATATACATTTTTATATTTAAAAACAATGCAGCCCGCTTCGGGTTTTTTTAACAATTTAATTTGTTGAAGAAACAGGGTCAACCCCCCCCCCCCCCATACCCATGTCGTCCAGCGTCACTCAAAATTCCTCGGAAAGTCACCCAACCACACAATATTTGTCCTCAGTGGCCTGATTTCTTATCATATGTACATATGTACTTAAAAAAAAATAATGTTATATATTTTAATAATTATAAATATAGGTACCTACAGATTTTTTTTATGAAAAACCACTATTATTTTTGTACTTATTCTAATGATATACAAGAAATGTAGAGGAAATTAAGATATAGTTCATAGAAAATGGTATATTTAAATTTTACAATGAACAGTGGCTTTTAAATACTGAGTATATTATCATTGAAATTAAATATCTGACCAAATGAGAAACCATTAAAAGAATATAATAGTGAAGAATAAAATCACAAAATTAATTATAGCTTTCGATATTACAGATTTTCATACATGGATAAGGAAAATATTACAATTTTCTTTACCCCATTTGATGTGAAGTTCAAATATGCGCCTCTAAATTCACAAATTGAGCTTATAGACAATGCAATCAAGCATTGTTTTAAAAGCCGAATGTTCGAAGGGAATGAATTTTATCATAAATATCTCAAATTAAGGCAAAGAACGATGTGCATTCTATCTGCAATTGTCACAACATACCGCCGCGAATTTCTTTTTTCAAAATTAAAATTATAAAATCGAAATATCATAGCAGGTTACTATTATTATTTTCTATATCTGTTGTGGGTTTTCATAATCGGAAGTCTCTTGAATATTTTTCGATTAAGAGATTGAGCTTTATGTATTTCATAATAAGGGACGAAGCACTATTTTAATTATCTCTTGAAATTTAACCTATTTTCTATAAAAAAAAATCTAGTTTAACAGCTAGCCCCAAACCTTTATTTATTGCTTTTATTGTATAATAATAACTTAACTGCTCGCGAATGAGTCAGTAATCGTAGTAGGTTCATCCAACATTTTGACTAATTTTTCTTTGGTAAAACCACAGCTCTTCAATATTTCTTAGTATCTTGATTATCCATATCATAAAGTTCTTTTCCGCTAATACCAGGACAAATGTTAATATGGTTTATTTTTTATCGACTTCATGACCAAAAAAAATATTACCGCGATGTAGTTGACTGTATGAGTTACGATAGTATTTGCCGGTACTTTATGCGACATGGATTACCGCTTGAAAAAATACGAAGAAAATACGGCTAGTTTGCTTTTCTTCCATGAATGAAGTGAAATATTTTATTTTATGGCCAAAAAAAATTATCCGAAGTGGAAACTCCATGTGATTTGGGGCCACGCAATTTGTGGTTTTTATGTCGGGCGGATTGGATCGATATAGTATTTTCGTCGTAAACCCGGGGAACGGCATCAAATTAAGTGCCTCTCAGATGCCATAGCAACAATATGAGAAATAATAAAAAAATACGCTTCTAATTCAATTGATTGTGACAGTCTGTGATTTAGAATTTGCCGAGAATCAAATAAATATACGTACATTTCGGAAAAGACTTATTTGCAGGGGCTTAAATAAATATTTCATACAGCTTTTACAATCAGAATATTTCATGTGCTCACAGACTACTCCTTTATAAAATAAATAATTTGCTTTTTTTTTATCTAAGACCGTTTTATTTTTCAATCAAAACTTTAGCAATGTAACGTGATTACACTAATATTTTAAGAACTTTCGTGTAATAAAGATGAACTCGTATATTCAATATTCAACCTGGCTAAATAAATAAACGGAATATTCTATTTTAAATACATAATAACTTCGTTTAAATGTTTTATGCATCCATCCTTTTAACGAGATCAACATGCAAAAGTAAATAATATATTACTGGATGGTTTCTTTTTAAGAAATATACGTAAACCACTACCATTTTCACTGAACAATCTAAGGATTCATATTACTACATAGAACAAATAATACGATTATTAATATATCTAAACATATTACATATATTTAATTTTCTTTATGGATAACATTTTTTTAATAATATTATTTATCAAAGATATATAATGCTTTTTTAAATAGCTTATTTTTAGATAACCATGTCATCTAATAAAGTACTGACAGCATCCAGAGCTGGTTAATTATACTAATTACAGGAAAGCCGTCTCTATCAACGTAATATGACACCTTGGATTACATATACTAAAATTTATAGAAAAATCCTTTGAAGTAAAATATAACTACGCTTATTACTTTAGATAATAGAATATTATGTCCCATTAAAAATAATATATCGGACGAAAATTACCAAATACTTATTACCGAAGTGTATCGCCTAACAACACAATAGAGAAGTTGATTTGTAATCTGTAAAAGCACAATATGATTAAAATTTTAAATATAGATTATTTTTATAAAATTGCTATTTTTAAAAATACTTTTATTATCTTCTTAATTTAATTGCCTTCAACCTATGGCCCGTGATAGCTTTAAGATAATTGCAATAGAATTATGTTTGTCAAGTAAACCGCTACTGAGTGCAGATAGTACTCGGATGGGTGACCATTGACCCATGACCATGACCCTGAAGAATTCTGAGTGACGCTGGTCAATAGAGGATTGGGGTGATTGATGACAACCTTCATTTCTCAAAAAATAAATTGTCAAAAATATAGTCTGGAAAGCAGCGCTTTTCTGTAAAAAAAAATCTGCGGTGCAGAAGGCAATGAAAAACTACTGCTCTACGAAAACTGTGTCCACGGTATACCATTAGGGGAATTATGCACATGGTCAAGTTCCTTATAAATTAGGGTAAGTGGATTTATATTTAAAATAAAAGTAACAATATTGATATTAAATCGCTTCATGACTTTAAAAAAAATCTATACAAGCTTTTCACCTCAAATAAACCCTTTTGCACTTCAGTTTAATCCTTTTTATGTCCGGTATTTGGTTAAAAACACTTCAAACACCTATCCGTTCTCCATTGCCAATCTTTTTCATTTTATAAATGATTTTCGAAATGATTTGGGTTGTTTAAAAAAAAACCACTTGACAGTTAACAGCAAATCAGCAATTACTATAAAACACAGTTATAAATATGTGTATGTACATATAATAAAATTGACAAAAGTATACTTAATTTGAATTCTGTTGGTTTTATATTGTTTCGTATTCATTAGTTGAATGCATTTCGCAGCCAATTCATTTCAAGTTTATATTTGTTTAAAATTTGGTAAAATTACAAAAATTAATGAAGAAAAAAATTTTTTTCACGAATATGTGGATCCAAACATCATTAATAGAGCATTAGCATTTGGTAAAGAATCATATAAGTTTAATATAATATTTTTAATTTTTAGTGTGGGATCATTTTTATCTACCCTAGTAGTCCTAGTATCAAGTTTTCAAATTTATTTTTCTACTCTATGATGCATTGAAATTTAACTAACTCTATTTCGTAGTCATGGATTACTAGCCACACAAGTTCGGTGAACTTGATTGTTTCAAATTCCGTTATGAATGGTTTTAAAATAAATTGAAAGCTTTTTTCAAAACTTTTAAATTGATTAAATCTATGATAAAACGGTTTATTTCCTAAATAACGATTAAATATTCTTAAAAATTTTCCCCACCCTTATTTATATCTGCACTTCACCTTTATATAGTATAGTGTATGTAAAGCAATATTTCAACACGTCTTCTCTTCGAAATCAAGGAGGTATACGACAAAAATTGTCGTATGAAAGGGACTTTTACTCGAGCCAATACACGTCATATTCCGCTAAAAAATTCCACCTGACGTACATAAATACGGTCGGATTTTTTGTAGGACACCGCAAGGCGACGCCAGGGATGAAATGACAAGTTCCGACGCCCGCAGCGCTTCGCCGGCTCTGCATCCAGCGCCGAGGACAACTCACAAGTCTGGGGGCCCTCTCTGCAATTGACAACCGGATACACAGCCAAACGATTCCGCAGGAAATGAGAAGCCCCAAAAAATTCTTTGTTCTTCAGATGTGAAGTGTGTGAAGAAGGACGCTGGAGTGAGGGAGCGGTGGCAGAGCGTGGGCTTTCGCTCATACCTCCGATGTAGCGAACGTAAAGAAACCGTATTACGGCAATTCTTAAAAGTACACGCCGAAAATGTTTGATGATTGCTTTAGGCATCAAACGATTTTTCCATAAAAATATAACTTATGCCATATTGAATAATATGATTATTTCAATATTAATTCAATTTGCATCGCTTCGGCTCAAATTCCTGTTACGGCGTGCGTCCCAAATTTTCATACATGGTTGCCGTGGGTACGCGCATACATATATGGGCCAGGTTATTTATCATAAATTCAAATATCTTCATAAAAATGTTTCGTCATTTTCTGCATATTAGATAAGGAATGTCATTACATGCGGCGTGCTCCAAAAATTCCTGTCAGAACCGGCTACCTCCTCTCTACCCTCTCCCAGAGATAAAACGATACAATAACATATAACGAGAACATCTGTGCATAATTCCCCAGTAAATCCGGCACGAAGAATCTCCTACTGGTCGGACCGAGGCATGTGGACTCACATATCTAGCTGTGGGACTATTTACATTTTTATGAAATTGAATAAATTAAGGGAAACTAAAGTGCTTCGGTTCAAATGAGTGTTGTAGATAAAACATCACAACGAAACATAAGCTATAAAAATCAAATTGCCTTAATAAAAAAAGTTTATATTACAACATTGAAATTAAAAACATTTTATTTTAATACAATACCCAAGTAAATTTATCCATCGACCGCCGCCTATTTTTTCTACACTGCGTGGTATTAGATCCATTGAGGTATTGACGAACTTGAGTCCAGCGCCTCACGAGTTTTTCACAGTGTATTCGAATGAATCGATCATTACTTTGTCGAGCATTCTATAGCCCCAAGATAGGGACCACGCAATAGAAACACGCACAATAGTAATAATAAGAACCCATACAAAACTTGGACATAGGTTTTTTTAAATTGTATTTAGTAATTTAGCGAAATCAATACGTCAAACTATGTTTTATTCACTAATTTTAAATTGTTCGTGCGCGTGTTTTATATTTTGTTATCGACCGAAATGGCATTGACCTTTATTTCCCGCGGCAATGTGTTACATATTTACGAAATATGTAATTGGTCTTAAGAAATAAGCATGGAGGGAAGCACTATAGGAGGGACTGTCGCACTCTCCTCTCTATGGCGTGTAGCGCTATGGAAAGGTTGGCTTTATTTAATTGTATATGATTTTTTTCATTGCGCTTGTAATAATGTCTCACTGGCTCTCCTGAGAATATATTAAATAATCAAAAATATAAATATTATATAGTATAGGGCAGGGGTAAGCAACCTGCATGCGGCCCGCCACACTTTCTCGTGCGGCCCTTCAAAGATTTTACATTTTGACTGAAAGCGATCATTGATCGAGATTAAATGATGTACGGTTAGAAAGCTGCGTGCGAGTTACTGTGTCGACTATATCTGAAAATATATGCCAATTAATGGCAAAGAATCAATGTCAAAGTGGTCATTAACCTAGCCGTGCCGATATGGTCTATTTGGGTCGATGGGGTCTAATTATTTTTATATGAATCCTACATATTACAAACTACGTGTATTTGTTTAAAAAAAGTCTAAAAAATAAATATTATAAATAATCATTGAATTTATTGTCCACGATTGCGAAAAAATTAAAAACAAGAATATTCGCTTCTCTAGCCACGGGCGCGATGATTTTTCTCGCTCCCATCCGTAACGATATGCCAAGTGCCAGTGAAACGCATAATAGTGACACGTGCCACGAGAATTTAGCGGTCGGTCTACCGGTGGCGTGTCCTCAGTGTACGGCGGGACATCGTCGGATGCGCGTGTCATTTACGCGTCATATTGATTTGTTAAAAAATCCAAAATAACTATTTTTATTCTAGGCTTACTCTCTTTAATTAGGTTTATTTTGAGTTCATCATTCAGTGTTTGTATTATCATAAGTTTCTTACATGCACAAAAAATGATATGCTATATAAATTATTAAAACACATGCAATTTTGCATACTTTCCATACATAAAAAATGAACAGGCGACAAAGAAGTATGAATTAAATATATATACTATTATACCATGTATTGGAAGATATAATTATCATTAGATATCTTCAGTATTGTACTTTTTATATGCTATATTTATGTATATATTATTTACCACTATTTGTATATATGTATGCTATGCGTGGTTGGCGAATTGGAACACTTAGTAATGCCAACCATGCATTGTCTTATTTTAATAATAAATAAGATTACAACTATACATTATATTTTATTTAAAGATTCAAAAATAGATGTTATATAAATGATTAAATCAATAACAACACTTGCTCGAGCAGGCACCGGAAATTTGAAAAGGAACTTCGAAATTATATTAAACTGAAGTTCCGCGATGCGGATGAAACATTTTATAACATATGTAGTCGCTGAAAAAAATAATGCTTCCTTTGAAAGGGAAGCGTATAAAATCATGTTCTGTTTTGTTTCCACTTCCTTATATTTAAAACAGTATTTTGTAATGATTAATAAACAAATCTAAAATAATAATATTCCCGTCATAGCTTGGAGGTTATTACAATCAAATTATGATTGTTAAAATTAATTGCCAATAAGCGCAGATAGTATTCAGATGGGTGACCATTCTCAATAATTCTGAGCGGCGCTGGTCAACAGAGGGGTGGGTGGGATGAAGGCTGACGACCTTCATTTCACAAAAAAATATTTGTCAAAAATATAAGCTGGGAAGCGGGCAGCAGCGCTCTTCAGTATAAAAAAAAACACTGGGGTGCAGAAGGCAACGGGAAACCACTGCACTATATATTCCCATTAAACCATGTCCATGGTCCTCCATAAGGGGAATCATGCACATGGTTACGTTCCTCAGACATGAGGGAAAGTGGATTAATATCTTATAAAAAATATAAGAATATGTAATCGCTTCACGACTCAATAAAAAAAAAAAACAAATCTAAACTACGTTAAAATCATCAAAACATCTCCATACACTCCAATTGTTATAAAATAACTGAGAGTCTGATAAATTTGGTATTATTCCATTTATTTGCATAAGTAAATAAATATTGGCGCTGATTAAACAATTCAGATATATTTTTTTTTATGGTAAACATGTTATAATTCAATAAACAAAACTTTTTTACTTACCAATACTATTATAACACGCTCAATAATAAAAAAATTAATTACAATTTTAAAAATGTATTATAGCAATACTTACAAAATGTAAATTTTTGTTTTCACTTTCGTCAAAGAAATGGTTTTAAAATGTTATCTGTATAAATACGATGTCGTCAAGTAAAAATATATTTTAAGAGACTTTTTTTTCATAAATACAAGAAATACTTGTATTGCCCATACACTATTGTCATTTTAGCGGATGGATGGCCTGTTTTACACCATTGTCAGAATTAAATTGTTGTTAATAGATTAGGAGTCGATTGGTTAGTAAATAATTTAACTCAGACCCCATGTTTTCCATTTTAAAACAATCGAATGATATCTGGTTTATCAATGTTAACTGTTGAGACATATTTATTTATTTTTTATATTTCCTCTGCTTTTTTACTATTTACTTTTGTTGTGCTTTTACTTGTATATCTTTACATTAATTTTCTATATATTAATTCATGTTTGTCCCGAGTGTTGAGGTGTGTCGGTATTGGACGTGGCGGCGATGGAGGTTGGGCAGAATCATGGTTTCGTAGATTCTATGGAGCTATGAGAAGCCAGGCCGCTATCCAGGCCAATTCGGTGACGTGTATGCTACAGGAGGTGCCCGTAACACACACGTCAACAAATTAAACACAAATTGGCCCTAGCCTCGTCTAATTGATATATATTGTTACAATCCGCGTATTGATAGCTCGGCTCCCGGGCATATGGCTGGCGACCTGACCCGTATTCGAAGAGCCAAGATAACCTGGAGGAAAACTGTCACGGTCCTGACATCAGAGTTGAGACGGAGGTGTCTCTACTAGAGATCTCGTAGTGTCATCCAGGTGACAAAGACCCGCCTCAGTGTTAGAAAGCCACCTAAATAATTATAATAATAATATATGTTTGAAGTGTATACGATTTCCTATTTTTATTTCATTTAGTCTTAGTTCTATTTTTATTATTTTTTTCCCAAAAGTTTTTAACCACTCGAGCGCCGGCAACTCATTAGCGAGCTACGATGCGATCATTATGCCGGCGCTATGACTGTGCCGAGGGTGACAGCAAAAAAAATTAACTTGATTGAATATGTACAGTTTAAAAAACGTATTTATGCTATGGGAAACTCAAGAGTAAAATAGGTGGAGCCTAATACACTAGCAGGCTTTTGGCGACCGTGATGGTTGGCCAATCCAGGGTGTTTTTCTGGATTTTTTTAGATGATTTCGACCAGTCGGTTATAGTAAACTTAAACCATGAACGATGCGCCAGGCTTTGTAAAACTGTAATGAATTATATCTGTGCCAACCACTCATCATCGGCTTCTTTTGACGAATATTGCACTTCGGACTGTGGTGTTCTTGTCCTTCAATTATCCTATTGGATCCATTTCTCATCACACCTTACAATTTGATAAAAAAAAAAATGTTTTCTGTGAAAGTAAAGCAAATATGCAAATTTCTAAATGTTGTTTTCTCTGCTTTTTATCAGAAACCTATTTATTTCACTGTTTCACGTCGCCAATTAGAGTAAATGTGTACAAATTGTTTGCATGCCACACTAAACATTAACGATAATTCATGAAAAGATAGATCTGACTCGACGATAATGGCGACTTTCAGTTCGTCATTATCCAGTTTTGAGTCTGGCTGCGTGACCCATTCGTAGGTTAAATGTGACCAGGACGAAATTTCGCAAATCAATTTGATTCTGCATAGTAATATTAGGTCAAAACACACGATGCTGTATTTCCACGTAAAGATAATTATCCATAATTAAACAAAAATATTTTTAATATTTTTAAAGCTCAAAATGATTTAGATAATGAATATACATAAAGATTTCTATCATAGACAAAAAAAATGTGTCAAAATATAATACCAACGTAAAATTAGCAAAGCTTAAACCTCACTACAAATTCCACACCTGACATCCTAATTATTTACACAATAATTATTCACATATTGAAATATTTACGTATATATGTTAGTACACAGCAGCGCAAATGGAATATCTGAAATAGCGATTATCGTTATATATGTATGCTCATATATACTTGCACTTATAGCCATATGTAGCACTGAGTGACCGCATCATATAATAGGTTAGTGGAACTGACAGGCATTCTCAGCATTGTCCGTTGATATTATAGTATTCTTTAATTTTTAAGCGTCGAATTTTTCAAGCTTTCGAATTCAAACGATTGTGTCTGTCTCACAGCGCAACACGACGTGCCGAGTGTTCTGAATAATTTCGTTATAGTTGAAAAAGAAGTGCAAAGTAAGCAACCGGAACCAGGTGCAGTGAATAGTTGGCTGCAAATGGATAAATGTGCAAACGGAAGCCATTTCCGCGCCAAACGTCATCACCTGCAAATGTTCACGGCGTGATAAAATGTTACGTCACGTCCCTTTTTTCTGGCAATCTACTTGTATTCAAAAGTAAATTGTACCGAAAAGGCATAAATAATTTTAAATAGCCCTAGAAAATATTAGACACCGCACGTTGGCTGATTAACCACGATATTTTTCGTTTAATGTCAATGTTTTATAATTCAATGACATTTTTCGCATAAAATATGTATTTGTCAGAGCAATAATGTCTTTGCAAATATGGCCCAAACGTGTTCAAGCATTATTACTCATACGTAAATGCTATTTAAAAATATTGCAATATGTTATAAAAATGGTTTAGTGTTATCATGTTTTTGGCCATAAAGATTCTATTATACGAAAACATTTTTTTTTATAAAATAAATATTATTTTATTTTATTAAAATAAGAAAAAAACGTAATTTAAAAAAGCTCTTTTGATATTATATTTTTGTAACATAGAAGAATACACGCGGAAAGATTAAAGATAAATTGCGAGATTATTGCATTTATGTCCAACAAAAAATTATAAAACCACAGTGATGACACAGTTGATACTAGAGACTAAACTATTCTTGTCATATTACGTCAATTTATATTCAAACTGCAATGCGACGCATCAGGGCCTTAGGTATTTATTAGCCCGTCCTAAGGATCCTGAATTTCTCGAAAAAAATATTTTATTTATTTATATTAATGATAATTTATTTATTTTTAATTTAAAAGATTTCGCACCGCATCGGTTTTTATTTTGGATGTAAATTTTACACTTATTTTCACGAGGCGCTTTAACTTTCTTTTCTTCTAAAAGATTTTCGATCAACCATCAAAATTATCTCCTTGTGAGGCTTCAACTTTAGGGCAAGTTTGTCAGCTTTTGACAAAACAATAAATCGCAAAATCATTGCAAATTTTTTCATCAATTAAATTATCGGCTTTTGATCGACGTCAAAGTTTTTTTCCGTTACGCTGTTTCTTTTTTTTTAATTTATAAAAACATCTTATATTATAAAATTTATTTTCTACTAGCTGTTTTAAATATTAAGATATCTTTAACTTTAAAATTGTGTTTTAAACATTAGTTATATATATCTAATAGTACATTTTTTTGTTACCGTGAAAAGAAAATTTTTCACATACAATTGCTAGTGTAGAAAGAATATTTAGCCAGTTAAAAATTGTCAGAGATTATATAATAAATATTATCGTTAAATGATTTCACATTTTTAATATTTTAAATTGAAAAAGAAGACAAAGTCACTAAACCAACTCATTTTTAGAGTTCTAAAAATAAACAGATCTATTCAGGTTAAAAAAGTTCAAGGTAACACAAAGTAATGTTTTTATAAATATATTACAATATATGTATCAATGAAAGAGGAGTAAAATAATCTTCAAACAAGTACATCATTTAAACTATTGATTTAAAATTGATATCTTATATTGATAATAAAAAAAGATATTGTTTTATTGTGATAGATATTATTTAATAAATTAATTTGATTCAGTTTCCGTATAAAATATTTATGTTTGTTTTATTCTGCATTATGTTGTATCAGGCCTATAAACTTTCGTTAAATCATACATGTGTTTGAAAGTATTACTTCCACTCGACATAGATCGATTTGGTACCAATTCCCGGATTTTTTTTTGTAAAATAAATCCATCTCTATTTGGCGATTTCAATAGCTCTTAAAATAGAATAGAATTCGATCAATTTATTCCTTTGACCCGTGTAGTCGTTATATTGTAGATGAGGTTACATCAACTCTATTCTTTAAAACTTTTATTTTGCTGACCCATGCCTTTGATGAATGTTTTTGTTCAACTGAAAAAAACCTTTTTCCCATACAGAAATAAAAAAAATAATAAATAGAACCAAAACGGCGATCGGTGAATATATTTTTCACATAAATATGAGCGAACATATTTATGAAAAAACGCTTGTTGTATGTATACTTTATTCATCCGTATCCTTCATCAAATAAGATATCTAGAAAGAACGATGCTCTATTATGTAATTTGATTATATCGCAAAATCTATATTTACACTTAAGTAGACAGATTTGGAATTGTCGTGGGAACTG
This sequence comes from Philopotamus ludificatus, assembly GCA_022495035.1. Lineage (NCBI taxonomy): Eukaryota > Metazoa > Arthropoda > Insecta > Trichoptera > Philopotamidae > Philopotamus > Philopotamus ludificatus. Next base: position 7,272 of record JAGXCT010035639.1, on the reverse strand, counting down.
GACCGTCTGGAGACCCGCATCTATGTGAACATCCATAAAAAAAATAGATTGAAAAAATGATTCTGTTTTACGTGCAACATTGGCCTCCCTTGTGCTAAAACATAAATTACAATTTGTAATTACAATTGTTAGCAATTAAACTTGAAACGCTTCTGTTCCCGTCCGCTTTCATCATAATAGGCGTCCTCATTTTACAATGGGAATGCCGAGTTGAAACAGGAGGAAATGGCATAACCCTTGAAATATATCTTCCACATAAGCCTTTCGAAACTTCATAAAGATTTATCAAGTCTTGACATTATGTTGTAATAATTATATCTTGATGGCATGTGCTGCGAAATGTGTATACCCAACTTTAGGCATTTACTATACATACATATAATATTATACATGAATATACATTCATATTAGAAAACAGTTTATAGAATATTCTAAATAAATAACTGAAATATTTAAGAGTCATTATATAATTTTATAAATAATTTATTGAATTAAATAGTATGTTCTTTTGGTTGAAACATTTAATACCTATGGCCAACTTATGGACGCAATGTGAAAGTTTAATTAATATCCGTAAGAGTATCTAATCAGTTTGAGGTAGGTGCTCGTCAAAGGAGGATCTGTCTAGAACTACTGACTAATTTCGTAGGTCGAGTTCGCTGCATTCGAAGAATAATTTTCACCCTGTCTCGGCGTTTTTGATTTTTCATCGTTTGCTTCTGGTTTTATCCATATTTTACACTATAGTTTAAGTTTAGAATAATTATTTTAAATCGTAAATATGCCGTGTAAACTATACATGCATACATGTAGGTAAAATAATTTAAAAAAATATATTAATATTAAATATATTATAATAATTGTATGTAAAGATTCGATGATCCGAGTGTCTTAATATACAAATTTTGTTTTCATTATTTTATCCCATAGATGAATCAATCCGGTCCTGTTGGAATCGAGTAGAACAAACCCCTTGGTCAATTTGGCTAAAAGCAGTGATCACATGGGCCAGAAGTGTCCAACTATCGGCGACCGTGCACAATTAATATGTCACTCAAAATAATTATAGACATATTGTTCCAGACCCGATTCGGGAAAAACTCTTTTATAATATTTTTTCGGAGATTTTCCAGAAATTGTCTCCGTTATTCCCCGGATCGGCTCTTAAACCTCTTGATTTGTAGAGCAGACGAAAATAAGGAAGCCAATTAATTAGGGATAATTCCTCTATAACAAGCACAGCGTAAGAAAGATCCGCCTTCTTTCCTTTTTTACCGAAATGACAATATATTGGGTATTAAAATTAATTGCCTGAAATTTAATTAAGACGTATCAAATCCGTATAAGAGTATTAAAACTCCGGGTCTTTTTCATGGCGTCCAATTAACCAGTATCGGAACAGAAGTTCGAGTATAAAAGTATTCATTTAAACGGATAGTTCTGAAATAAAAAAAGTTAAACAAAAAATGTAGCAAGAAACATAGAAGACTTGATATAGTTGGAGGAGAAAGACATTGCCAATAGTACGTTACGCCCACATAAATACATATATATAATTAAAATATCTATAATATTAGATAATGAAATTTTAATTTTAATATATAAAATTATTTATTCGTTCCGTTAATATAAGAGGTTTTTTGTTTAATTTTCTATAACACTAGTCATTGGCACATCGTTGTTGTTTTATTTCCTATAACACTAGTCATTCAAATATATTCGTTTAATATAAAAAACAAAATTCAAAAAACATAGTCCCAAATTAGTGCGGATGTCCAGAATTTCTATTACGAGATCCCTATTAAGGCGTTATAGGAGGGTATACTGTATTTATTTCTTACAATTTTATAAAGGGCAACAAACGCTGATTTATTTTAATTAAACATTAAAAAATTATAAATAAATAAGAATAACATTTTTTTTATTAATATTAAGAAATCTATCTACATATAAAGATGTCATTTTCATTGCGATTTAACTTAAAAACCATTCACATTTATTATTAGGCTTATAAAACAATTATCAAGATTACTCATTGTAAAACATAGAATGTGAATACAAATAATTACAGTATTTCCCCCCTCCCCCCTTTCAGCTAAAGAGAATTTTGTTAATTTAAATTATTAAAGGTACCATACAGAAATCGCGCATACACCTATGAATGTAAAATTAATTCTGGTTTTTATATTTATTTTACATTTTGTTATAACACATAATTTTCATCACCACTTGAATCTCTTTCTCATCTTTTTTTGAAAAAAACTTTCCGGTTTTTACCATCATTGGAATTTGATTTTTACTTTCGCGTTTAATCTTTCCTATTGTTGACAGCAAAAATCTACAGTAATTGTATGACTCGGTTTTAATAATTTTTAATGAATTATTCCTCTTACATCCAATGAAAAAACTTTTAGAAGTGTTAAACCAGGCTTTGGGGTCGGAACAAGAATCTTATTCAGAGAAACCCATTGCCTTTTTCGACATATGTTATTATAAACGATGCATTTCCTATCTCTTTACAATTTGATGTAAAAAAGGGTCGAATTATTTGTCTTTGACAACAAAGAATTGCATGTGTTTCTGCGTTCTTTTTAGAGTTCTTCTTTGCAAGTGATCTTAATATGTCATCAGTAAATTCAGAAGGTCGTCCGGATTCATGTGCATCTTTTAGATTTCTATATCCCGATTTGAATCTTTAAACATAAATTGTCATCTACGTGCTGTCGACACTTGACTATAAATTTCTTTAATGGTTTTATCTTGCTGGCATTTAAATCTTGGTAAAAAAAAGTAGCATACAATGCAAATTTCTGACTTCGACATTTTACCCTTAACAATATAATTCATAAATATTGCTAAACAATATTTCTGAGCAAAAAAACTTAAAGGCATGCTTTCTTCACCGTATCTGAACAAAAACTACACTTTTTGGTCCCCCAAATATACCAGACTTATGTTATTAGGATAAACCTCCATTAACATAAGAATAAAAATAATAACTATCGATAATCATGGTTTTTTGGTCAATTTAAATTGAGGCGTTAAAAAATCTGTATTTTTCATGTTTCTTTTAAATTATTATATTCTCTTGTTCAATCGTTATAAGGATTATATTCAATTCTTATGAGTATTATTAATTTATTAATTATAATATATTAAAATATATAATTGTGTCTACATATCTTTTACGGTTTGATTAAATATTTGTAGAACTCCAGATTTCCCTTTTTATTATTTTTTCGCGTGTCAGCATGATCAATAAAAGGTTGTTGATCGAGTCGCGTAAAGAGTTGTTAACGCAGAAGGCGGCAGCAGAAAAAGGTGAAATGTGTTGAGCAAATGAGTTCGGCGCAGCTATGTGGGCTGAGATAAAGATTAACGACTGGGTGGAAGACAGGCCAATTTGCGGTGTTCTCTTCATCTTCTGATACTCTTACCAACTTTTTCTGGATCATCCCCACCCTCCCATCCCCATCTCGGCATGTCAGTCCATCTCGTGCAATTCCGACGGACGCGCTCTGTTTCGCAAATACGTTTGAATATCGGCCCCATATCAATTAGCCCGGATTAATAATTAAATCGCTGGCGACGACGTGTCGGTCCAAAAGTATTCATCCTAGGTATTTTCGGAATAAAAGGGCGTAAGTAGGAAGCCGGGGATAGCCAGGGGCCAGGCTGCAAAGCCGCGCTTAATCCCTGTAGTGAGAAGCGACTTAATACCCATGCCCGCCTATTACCACGTTCGTTTCTGCGTTGAAAACGACTCCAGTATTATTATTTTTTAAGTTTTTAATCTGCGAAAAATAAATTTAGGTCCATAGTATTAATATTTTATCAAAGATGAAATACGGTACTCGCTTTACTCGATTAATAGCGGCTTCCAATCACGTTGTATAAAAAAAAACTCCGCGTCATCCAATGGGAGTAGCCGTTAAGCCCCGAGTAATTTAATTATCTTGATTTATCATCCTTATTTACATATTAAATCGTTTAGGAAATATTACATCTTTATTGATTATTTATATACATCGCAAATTCGTCTTGTTTCTGCTTTTCAGAATATTTCATAATAAATGTATTTAAAATTATTTTTTAGAAGCTTTTATGCATATTTTTTTCCCTTTTACTAAAAAAATAAGGCACCTAATTAAATTAAACATATTAATGAAATGTACAAATAATATTTATCTTATTAATAAACTATGTCCTAGATCAGAACATTTTCGATCGTTCTAGATTTTCAACTAAATCTAGTTGGGAACATGTGATACGTAAGTAATGTAATAATTTCCACTGCGAATTGAATTTTAAAATCAAAATTTAAATATCGTAGCTTGAAGGATAAATTTCCATTTTTCCGGCAGTTAAAAATATACATTTCCAATATATATCAATCATCTGAATATACGAGATTTGATAAAATTATTCTGAATTTGAAAATCTTTATATATTCATAAGTAATAATTTTATTTCCTTTAATATAAATTTCAACAGCGCGTCATCTAATCGTCTAATCACTTCTAGAACGTTTTTTTTTCTTTTGGAATAGGAAAAAAGTTATATATTTCAATTGATAATATAAAAATAAAATTGGACAAGGAATTTAAGTAAGAGCAAAAACGTAGGTATAAAAATAAATAAAGGTTACCAGAAAATGATGATTAACCTTAAAACAGTCATCACAAATAAATTCTTTATTAGGGCTTTAATTATTTTATTATATTCAATAAAATAAAAAAAATATTTAGATGTTCTGAAATTTCTTATATATGGAACGGCATTATCTTGTTTATGATCCCATGACCTTGAACGTGCTTTAAAATTCCAAAAGAACATAAAGATCTGTATGGCTGGATATCAAGAAATTTATAAACAACTGGTGAAACAAAAATCATAGCGATGGATAACAGATTTTCAACAAAAATTCAAAATTCAACAACACAGGACAGTGATAACAAATAAAAAGCTTCATAAAATAAAAACACATTCGTCTTGTCGTTAGTATTATTTTTTTCTTAATTAAAATACATATTTATGAATAATATTTTGTACAATTTATTTATTGGGTAATCATTTTTACCATTTTTACGCCATTTTCTATGCCACAATGTTAACCAACTTAATTTTAACAATATTAATCACTTATTTGCATGTTTTTTGGTAAAACGTAAAAGGAAAATTTATAATAATACATTTAATAAAAATAAAATGTTAAAGAATTAGTTTGTGAGATATTGATCTACATTTCTGATGAGTGAATACAGTATTATTAACAAAACAATTACTTGCCTGAAATTATGAAAATATTTTAAATTACCTTTTGATTATACATAAAGGTAATGAAAATTCCTGTCATTTTGATCACGAATCCCAATAGCTACAAACAAATATGCATATAAATCATACAATAAATTTAAATTTAAACACTTTCGATTCTTTTTATTTATTTGCTAAACAAATTATATTTATTTACCTGAATGGCGCATACTACATGGCATAACCACCTCTGCCGGCCATGCAAATCCATCGAAGCGTTATAAGCTGATCTGGCGCGTCGTGATACTAATTAATTTTAATTGACGATCGGCGCAGAGTTCCGCAGCTTAGGCCGGTAATCGCTTCGGGAAGCGGGATAATAAAATGTCCGTGGAGCTGTGCGCGGCCTCGCTCCCCTGTTTGCTGATACACGGCAAAAGCTCTTTATTGCCGTCCTGACGCTCGTCGCGTCAATACACGGCGTCGCTTTGTTTTAATATTTGCCACGAGACGCCTTTTGTTTCGACGCTTCTCGGTGCGACGACCGGCAATCGGCGTCGTCCGAAACCAATATCGGAGCGGACGCGGGCTTGGTCGCATCTATTATTCATAACGTGTTGAATGTTTAAAATCTGACGATTCAATCGGGATGTGTTGTTGTGTGATCCCAAACGGCACAATAATCGCTGTAGCTTTTTTTATTTGAAACAAATGCAAATCCAATGCGCATCTGTGTGCAACACTAAAATCATTTTTAAGCTTCAGGAAAAGCTTCCTTGTTTACGTAAAAAAATATATAAAAATTCTTATAATGTCGACCAATGTACCGAAAAAGAGAGTCCAAAATTAGACTTCAGTAGTAGATATAGAAGGTAGAAAACTACTCTTTTCTCTCTTTCTTAAACTTAATTACAAATAAATATTTTTTCACGGTTATCATGTAGATATAATCAACAATACAAAGTGCAAGAAGTATGTGTTCATATTATATATATTACAATTCCGTCATTATCAATATACTTGATAGAAGAATTTTATCACATGAAGATATCGAAGAAATATTGAAGATGGAAGAACACTGAACCAGATTGTAGCAGGCTTAAAACACTAAATAACGACGCAATACGAGATGAATCCTGGCCTCCATTGAAGCATCGACATAGATACTGATTATGACATATGATTACGCACACGTTTATGTATTGATATATATATATATATATTGAAAAATATTTAATTGTTTAACTTAATTTTTAACCCTTTGTATTCGAATGCCGCCATAGAAGCGGCTTTGAAGTTTTCCGCATCACTCGAATGCCGCCGCTATGGCGGCATGAAACAAATCAATTACGTATCATTTATAAAACTATTATTTTAGGTTTTTAATATTCACTATATTTATAAACAATGATAATATTGCACAAATAATAATTTATTAAATAATACTTGATGTCATTTTAATTCATGATCATTGGATTATAGAATATGTAGGATTCGTATGGTCATAAATTTGGTTGATGCTTGAAAACACTGGATGCAGATTGACATTAATGATAATAGCGTTCCCGAACTCACATTTTTTTTTACAATTTGGGTATATTGCTAAGGCGTCCCATTTATTATGGCTTTATTTTTGATCTAGCTCCCTATATTTCGAAAACTTTTTTTTGGGTGATGGAGGTGTGCGTAATAAACTCATACATACTCTAAAATAAAAAATAAAAATCCTTTAACTCACCTAAAATTTGTAAAATTATTAGTAGGTGATTTTCAGCAATGTGCTAAATCCAGAGGACGCACTTTTAATCTTCCTGCGGAAGATCGTATTATTGATAAGTTACACATATTGCGTTCTGGGTCTAAGAAAGACCTTGTAGTTGGTTCAAATAGAAATATTCCGGGTGGAAGGCGTGAAACAGAGCTGTTTTGCGATACCTGTGTTTGCAAACCGAGACTTCATATTGGAGATTTTTATGTAAAATATCACACTAAGAAAAACCTTAAATAATATTTTTC